>CM033476.1:308193601-308232040 GCA_019447015.1 Hymenochirus boettgeri
ACATTACTGAACATTTGTCTCAGGCTTTCATACAACCTTCCACTTCCGCTGCTGGAGCTGGTTTCTTTTTTGTTGAAAAAAAAGACGGAGGTCTACGACCCTGCATCGACTACCGTGGTTTAAATAAAATCACAGTAAAAAATCGGTATCCTCTTCCTCTCATCTCTGAACTGTTTGACCAGATAAAAGGGGCAAAGTAATTTACCAAACTGGATCTTCGTGGGGCATACAATCTGATCCATATACGCAAAGGTGATGAGTGGAAAACAGCCTTTAACACTAGGGACGGTCACTACGAGTATCTCGTAATGCCCTTTGGCCTTTGTAATGCTCCAGCAGTGTTCCAAGAGTTTGTGAATGACATTTTCCAGGATATGTTGGGGATCTCTGTAGTCGTATATCTCGATGATATTTTAGTCTTTTCTCAAGATCTGCCCTCACACCGCCTCCATGTTAAACAGGTGTTACTACGTCTGAGAGAGAATAGCCTATATGCCAAACTGGAAAAGTGTCTTTTTGAGTGTTCTCAAGTACCCTTTCTGGGCTACATCGTGTCTGCGCAAGGTTTCCAGATGGATCCTGTTAAAGTTTCGGCCATCCAAGATTGGTCTCTTCCTATGGGAACCAAAGCTATTCAAAGGTTCATTGGTTTTGCCAATTATTACAGAAAATTCATTCAAGGGTTCTCTTCTATAATTTCTCCAAAATTAGCCCTCATCAGTAAAGGTGGTAAGCCTCATTCATGAACCCCTGCAGCCCTTGAAGCCTTCAAATGACTCAAGGAAATTCATGAACCCCTGCAGCCCTTGAAGCCTTCAAATGACTCAAGGAAGCCTTTGCTGATGCACCAGTTTTAGTTCATCAAGATCCTAGTCTTCCCTTCTACATTGAAGTTGACGCCTCGGACTTGGGTGCAGGAGCCATCCTTTCCCAAAGACAAGGCACTAAAAGGAAATTCGTGCAGGAGCCATCCTTTCCCAAAGACAAGGCACTAAAAGGAAATTCCATCCCTGTGCTTACTTTTCTAAGAAGTTTCTACCCAACGAGCGGAACTATGATGTCGGGAATAGGGAACTTCTTGCCATCAAGTTGGCCCTCGAGGAGTGGCATCATCTATTGGAAGACACCTTTGCACCTATCACCATCCTTACCGACCTAAGGCCACAGTGCCGACGGGTATTTAACCGTTTTAAGATTCTGGATTGTATTTGAGGTTCTTATGTCCAGTAAGGATGGTTGATAGGTGCAAAGGTGTCTTCCAATAGATTGATGCTCACTCCTCGAGGGCCCACTTGATGGCAAGAGTTCCCTATCCCGAAATCATAGGTTTCCGGCTCGTGGGTTGGGTAGAAAGTTTAAAAATAAGCACAGGGATTGGAATTTCCTTTTGTGCCTTGTCTTGGGATAAGGATGGCTCCTGCCCACCCAAGTCCGAGGCGTCACTTCAATGTAGAAGGGCAAGGACTAGATCTTGATGAACTAAAACTGGTGATCAGCAAAGGCTTCTGAGTCTTTGAAGGGCTTCAAGGCGGCAGGGGTTCATGAAATGAGGCTTACTACCTTTACTGATGAGGGGTAATTTGGAGAAATATAGAAGAGACCCTGAATTGAATTTTCTGTAATAATTGGCAAAAAACCACTGAACTTTGATAGCTTGGTTCCATGGAGAGACCAATCTTGGATAGACGAAAACTTTAACAGGATCCATCTGGAAACCTGTGCGCACGATGGTAGCCCAGAAAAGGGTACTTGAGAACACTCAAAAAGACACATTCCAGTTGCAGATAGCTATTCTCTCTCAGAACGTTAGTACACCCATGTTAACATGGGAGGCGGTGTGAGGCAGATCTGAGAAAAGCTTAAAATATCACGAATACCACGATATACGACTACAGAGATCCACAACATATACTGGAAAATGCAATTCACAAACTCGTGGAACACCGCTGGAGGCATTACAAGGCCAAAGGGCATTCCGAGATACTCGTAGGGGACCGTCCCTAGGTTAAAGGAGTTTTCCCACTCATCACCTTTGCGTATAAGAATCGATGTAGGCCCCACGAAGATCCAGCGTTGGTAATACTTTGCCCCTTTTTCTGGTCAACAGTTCAGAGATGAGAGGAGAGGATTTTTTACTGTGATTTGATTTAAACCACCGTCGTCTGATGCAGGTGTCGACCTCCGTCTTTTTTTTCACAAAAAGAAACCAGCTCAGCAGGGGATAGTGGAGGTGGTATGAAAGCAGAGACCAAATGTTCAGTAATTTATTCTTTCATGGCTAGAGTTTTCACAGGGGGACAATGGGTATGGCGTCCACAAGGAGACATAGTACCTGGGAGAAGATCGATGGGGGCAAGCGGTTAGGATCAGTGCGGTGGTAGCTTCTCGCTCGGTTTTTACAAAACACATCAGAGAAATCACAATAACATGCAGGGAAGATTTTCTCAGGATTCATTTTCACAGATAATGGTGAAATGAGTTTTTTAATGAGTAGGAAGAGTAGAAAGGCAATTTTTCAAAACAGAAAGACACTCCAAGACTTAAGTCATTGGTTAGACCAATCTAGAACAGAGTGGTGTAATCTGAGCATGGAAGTCTGCGAATCAGAGGAGCGGAAGGCACGTTGGATGACAAGAAAAAGACAAACGCTTGGTGAAAATGCAACGCGAATCGGACTTTGTATGTGATTTGAAGATGGAATTAGAAGCCAAGGGTTATGTCACTAGCCAGAACCAAAGACGATGCTGCAAGTGCAGGAGAGGAGCCCCAATTGTGATGCATCGGTAGAGTCAATGAAGTTTCAAGCCGCACCGGAATCGACAAAGTTAGCATTAAAGGTGATAGTTGTGCGTAGAAAGAGTTTCAGTGGTTTTCAAATTCTGCTAGGAGACTAAAAGTACCTAGAAGGAGCTCCTCCTTAACTTCTAGGCATGGGAGTTTCCCTACTATGGGGACAATTCGTACAAGAGGGCTGACCCAGCACAATAGAGACCAAAGTCCATAGCTACGTTCAGCGTGACGTTTCCTCAGGAGACAGATGAGTGCCGGCAATTTGCATAGGCTCTTAAACCGAAGATATTGGTTGAGGAAAGGTCGAGAGCAGGCCAAGGAAAGGTCTTAGGGAAGTTGAACAAGCTGTAGACCTTTTTTCCTGCCGTTCACGAAAAAAGCGGGGATCAATTGGATGCATAGTAGTAATCAAGTCTGTAACGGGACGTGGAAATTCTTAGGATACTAATTCATGTGAGGCGAGAGTGTCCCTGCCCAAAAGGATCGCTTGGTAAGTGCCTCTTGTTCAAGAAGTCTCCGTGGCAGGGTACGAAATTCAATAGAGTATGTCCAAGGAACGAGACCCTTGGCGGAGCTGCCAACAAACGGGAGGCAGGCAGCCGAGATTCTTCATGGAGCATCGAAGACCGTACGAAACATACTCAGCGAAATCAGAACATTATTCACTAGAGATCGTCTTTTTCCCATAGGGGAGAAGCCCAGGACAAAGCATTGCCTCCCAACAAGGCAATGATGTAACCAATTTGCACGAATCCGATGCAAAATGAGATGAGTGAAGTTCAAAGTGGATTCGGCAATGATTAAACGAATCCACGGCAAGCTGGAGCATCACATCAAACCGTGAAGGCGGAGGTTATGCCAGGGCTCTCTCCGAAGAGAGACAAAAATCACCAGATCGGACGGTAAAGGAGGCAGCTAGAACCCGGAGCAGAGCAAGAACGCTGGGGGTAGTGGACAGCGAGGCGTAGCCATGAATTGAGGCCAAACTGACCCTGATGGTGTTCAAAAATGTCCAGAGTTTGGACAACTTTGGAGTGTTTTACTCAAAATCGGCCATAGCCCCCTCAGCGTTTCCAGGCCTGATGTACTGTAATAATCAGCCGAGAAGGCCGGGGGGGTACTTACAAGAAACGCTTTAGGAGGGAGGCGTCCGGATGGCGTTGGGATTGCAGAACTGCGATACAAGAGACTGCTGGGAACTGCAGGCTGAGAATGGAAACTAGGTGCTGCTGGAGAGAAGGAGGATACTGGGAACAGGCCAAGGCGAAACAGTCACTGAACCAGGTAAGGTGAGTAGGATATGAACTGGCAAGGTAAGTCTTGATGATGGAGATGGCAAGTAAGGCTCTGATGATGGAGCTGGCAAGATAAGTATCGATGATGGAGCTGGCAACGGTAAGTCTCTGATGATGGAGCTGGCAAGGTAAGCTCTGATGATGGGAGGATGCAGGTAAGGTCTCTTAATGATGGAGCTGGCAGGAAATCTCAGATGCAGGACCAGGTAAGGTAGTCTAAAGCTGGAGGTAACAGGAACTAGGGCAGGTAAGTAGGCAGGGCGGACTTAGCTAAAGCTACATCAGCACAGAGGTCCAGGAGAACGCCGGCTTTGAATTTGAATCCTCGTATCCGCCCGGCGTGTGCAGCGTTCGGGACCGTAGACATCTACGAGACGCCTACCCGGGAAGGGCCAGAGCGCGGGGCGGGACGGAGCAGCAGGTAAGTTCGTGATGACACAGCCCAAAAAAACAGTGACAGTGACGAGGAAGGTGGTGGATTTTAATGGAATAGCAAGAATATGGTGTGAACGACTACCGAAGAATGAATAAGCCTTAGGACAGCCCTTCGTAGTACAGGGGATGTTATAGCAAAAACACATTTCCTAAGTAAAAGCCTAGAAAATGCGGATTAAGGCGCTGGGGCAAACACTATGTCGGAGATGTTACTGCAGGGGAAACGTATTGCTGACACATTCGAAAAATGTTATAACATGCGCTCTGAAAAAACAAATCACAGTCATGCCATCACACCTAGGGTCCGGTGCAGAGGCGGCATTACTTATCTCTTGAGGATCTGTCGAGGCAGCCAATCGCCTTGCGAGATTGATTGCGGGCGTGGGATCCTGGTCGAGTAGAGCACCGTTTCTTCTTCCTTCCTAAAAGGCGTTAATCGCGCAATCAGATCCGCATGTTAAAACGCTCTATGTTGGCAAGGCCCTTAAACATTTTCCAGTTAACTTTCTAAAGCGAGTAGAACGCGTGGTTTGCACAAAAAAAATGAGCAAACAAGCCAAATGGTCGACCTATTTGGAACAAGATTATATCTCTCTAGAGAAAACCTGCTGCATTTCAGTCACACTTCCCAGAACAGGAGATTACAGGATTATTGATTGGCAACCATTTCACTTCCTTTGTTCTAAACATGAATATTTATATGTCTTAACAAGATAATTAGTTAACTACGTTCAGTTTTCAGTTTAAATTGCTAACGTTGAGATAATTGTATAAGCTGCAATCTGAGCATGGCGAAGGGCTTGGACAGGGAAACGGGAATAAAAATTGAAAGGGCATGTCACACAGGGAAAACTTCTGGTTAGAAGTACTATAAGGGGAGTGATACATCCTTTTAAGAGGCAAAGTCTTTTAAAAATGGTTTTAGGCTGAAGCTTCTCCTGTGTGGACATTGTTTGTATTAAAAACATTTGGGCGTAGTATAAATAAGGCTGAAGTCTCCATGTGACGAAACGATAGCTAATTTGTATTAATAACTGATATATGCACACCGGGTCTTGCACGGTATTGATTAGCAAAAGTTTTTTTCGCACTTAATTCTCGTCAGAGTGTCACTTTATATATTGCAGAATGGGATTTCATCCCACCTTCACCACGGGTCCCAACGGAGTGCTCCTTTGGAGTACACAGCTCTTGCTTCCGATGGAGTACCAATTGAAAGTTGGACCTGCCGACTACTTTCCATCCAGCAGAGTGTGATTTACCCCGCGACCTCTGAGGGGGGATCCGTAGTCTGGAGAAAGGAGGAGTGTGGAAGCTACCTGCCCTGTGCAAAGGCAGACGTGTCACCCTATCCCCTAAAATCCCGACGGATGCTGATCTATTTATCACCCAACAATCCCCGAATTTACTCTAACTATCAACCTGCCTAACACTCCCCCGAATTTTACTCACCCGTACTCAACCTAACATCCCCCGAAGTTATGCTCTAACCTATCAACCCAACAATCCCCCGAATTGCTGCTCTAACCTATCGCCCTAACAATCACCGAAATTATACTTAACCTATCAACCAAACATCCCCGAATTCTGCTCGAACCTATCTGCCCTAACAATCCCCCGACCGAATTATAATCTAACGTAGCAAAGCCTGAACAATCCCCCGAATTCTACTCTAACTACTCAACCTAAAAATCCCCCCGAAATTCTGCTCTAACCTATCACCCTAACAATCTCCCAAATTCTACTTAACCTCATTCACCCCCTAACAATTCCCCGAATTTGCTCCTAAACTATCACCCCTAACAATCCCCCGAATTCTACTCTAAACTATCACCCTAACAATGCCCCCGAATTCTGCTCTAAACTATCACCCTAACCAATCCCCGAATTCGTGCATTCTAACCTATCAACTCTAACAATCCCCCGAATTCTGCGCTCTAACGATCCCCTTCCTAACAATCCCCGAATTCTGCTCTAACATATATCACCCTAACAATCCCCGTAATTCTGCTCTAACCTGTACCCCTCACAATTCCCCCGAAGTTATATCTAACCTTCAACCTAACAATCCCCGAATTCTGACTCTAACATATACCCCTAACAAGCCCCCGAATTCTACTCTAACCTATCACCCTCACAATTCCACCGATTCTGACTCTAAACCTATCACCCTAACAATCCCCCGAATTCTGATCTAACCTATCACCCTAACAATCCCCGAATTCTACTCCTAACTATCCCCCTAACAATCCCCGAATTCTACTCTAACCTATCAATCCCCGAACTCTGCTCTAACCTATCACCCTAACAATCCCCGAATTCTGCTCTGAACCATCCAACCTAACAATCCCCCCGAAGTCTACTATAACCTATCACCCCAACAGCCCCCGAATTATACTCTAACCTATCACCATAACAATCCCCCGAATTCCTGCTCTAACCTATCAACCTAACAATCCCCCGGGAATTGCTCTAACCTCTCCCATAACAAGTCCCCGAATTCTGCCTCAACCTATCACCCAACAATCCCCCGAATTCGCTCTAACTGTCCCCATAAACAATCCCCCGAATTCTACTCTAACCTGTACCCTAAACAATCCCGAAATTCTACTCTAACCTATCACCCTAAACAATCCCCCGAATTAGTCTAAACTATTCAAACCAACAGATCCCCCGCATTCTACTATAACTATTCACGCCTAAACAATCCCGCGAATTCTGCTCCAACCTATCCACCGAACAATCCCCAGAATTTGCTCTAACATATCAACTAACAATCCCCCGAATTCTTCGCTAAACCTATCACCCCTAACAATCCCCGAATCTGCTCTAACTATCATCCTAACAATCCCCCGAATTATTCGCGAACCTAATCACCCAACAATCCCGAATTCACTCTAAACCTATCACCCTAACAATCCCCCGAATTCGGCTCTAAACTATCAACCTAACAATCCACCCGAATTCTGCTTCAAACCTAGTCAACCTAACAATCCCCCGAATTCTGCCTCTAACCTACACCCAAACAACCCTCCGAATCTGCTCTTCAACCTATCACATTAACAATCCCCAGCATTCGGCTTCTAACCTACACCCTAAAACCACCCCCCGAACTTATGCTCTACCTATCACAGTAACAATCCCCCGAATTCGCGCTAACCTATCTACCCTAACAAACCTTTCCCGAATTCTGTGCTAAACCTATGCAACATCCTAACAACCCCTGAATTCTGCCTCTACCTGATCACCCTAACACCCCGAATTCGACTCTCACCTATCACCCTAACAATCCCCCGAATTCTGCTCTAACCTATCAACCCTAACAACCCTCGAATTCTTGATCTCTACACTATCACCCTAACAATCCCTGAATTTCTACTCAACTATCACCCAAACAACCCCTGAATTCTGCTTAACCTTATCAACCCTAACAATCCCCCGAATTATAACCATTCAGAGCTGAGCCAGCTGGAAGGCGAAAACCCCGATTCGCACAGAGCCTAATTTGCACCGAACCAAGGGGAAGGAAATTCCTTCCTGACTCCATGCTAGGAAGGAATTTTTTGTTTCCGTGTTTTTTTCTATTTTTTTCGTAGTTTTTCTAGTTGTGTTTAATTTCTATATTTTTTTTATTATATGTACCATAAAAATTTGAAGGGCATGTCCATGGCCCCCCAAAAACTTAAAAAATATAACCCACTACTGGCCCCACGCTGAAGTGTAAAGAAATCCGTACATTTACACTATGCCCTAATGGTCTCCGTTTTACAGTGTATGTGCAAAATTCAAAAAAGTGAAGAGTAGGAGCTGTTGTGAACTCATCCGGGGCCTCTGCTTCTTTACCTCAGTGAAGGACAGTGGGACATCGTGCAGGGGGCGCTCCCACCCACCATCCGGCATCCATCCATGCTTGTCCTTCAACCCGAGTGCCACCCCTAAGTACATCCGAATGTTCGTACAGCCCTTCATTCTCACGGAGCTCTCCAGTGAGGACACCTGCATCCTGTGATTGACTGCATATCAGCCAATCACAGATGCGGCTGCAGTCCGGCCACCTGTTGCAAGTTACGGCAAGCAGGGGAGCACAGATCAGGCAACGTGGGGGAAAGGGCTGTAAGTACAGTGTCTAATCGTTTTGTTTTTTAAAGAAATAACATGGCGAGTGGGGGTATAGCTCAACAGTATATACAAAAAGATTTTTTAGGGTGGACATGGCCTTTAAGAAAGATCACAGCCAATAAAATGAGAAAAATACATTCAACCATCATACGTCTAAGTGCTGAAATGTTAGTCTTAAAAAGAATAATAAATGGGGGTATGTTATAAATCAAAATATTAAGAATAAATAATGTGGGCTTTTATTCAAGCCCATTCATTCTTCTGTTTATTCTGGATGTTAGTCTACAACCCTACCATCCACAAAGCACCCAAGCCCTGGCCCCTGCAGGACAAATAATGGACAGTCTGGGGCACAATTCTCAAAATGGGTTGTTCGGTGATACCGGGTTATGCAGATTCCAACCCTCAGCTGTAGGTTTTTATATATTCGATAATACTTAGCATATGCAGCCCATTTTGTTCTTGACGACATTTTGTGTTATGTTATTGTCGTGTTCTTGCAGATGTTTGTTTCTAAATGTTTGAGCTACAAGGCTTTTGGTCTCCCACATTGTGTGTCAGCTGGACTCTCTCTTCATATTCCAAGGTTTAGTACGTTCGGCAGACACTGTTCTGGCCATGCCCATTTTTCTCTTTGTGAAAAACCAAGTAATAACTAAATGAAACCGATGTTAGATTTTTAATTCAAAAAATGTGGGTTCAACTCTAGCTCCCGGCGCTGTAATAAAAGGTCTCTTAGTGGATCTAAGCGGCATCAGAGGCCGGCGAGGCTAGGACCCACGCCAGAGGTCTCATCTCAGCTCGATCCGTTTGCTCACTATGTTCCCTCGATCCAATGCCCCGTCTTTCCTACTAAATGATTAATCAGCAGTCTCCCCTTTGACGAACCCAAATATTCAACGCCTCTTGGCACCTGGTATTCACCCTTCCATCCTTTAAACATGCCCTTGTACAAACCCATAATCAAAAAAAAAAACCTCCTGATCCATATTGTCCTTGGCTAACTACGTCGGTCTCTCTTACCTCGAAGACTAATGCGAGGTACTCGATCTTCCCCGTTTGCAAATATCTTCATTTATAACTTCTTGGACTCCCTTGCAGTAAGGGGTCATCCGCAACCCTCCAACTGAGACTGCTCTATGCAAAGTTGTGAATGACCTTTGTGGCCAAAGCCAAAGGTACATTTCTATCTAATCTATCGACTCCTCCGTCTGCTTTCAACACAGTAGAAATTTATGGCAATGATTCACGCCTGAGTATCCAGAATTGAATGCGGCGCCATGGCTAGATCCCTAATCTCTAGAAGAACCTACTCTGAGGTCATAGATAAGGAAAAAACATCCTTTCCTTCTTAGTGTAGGGGTCCGAGGGCTCTGTTCTGGACCCCCTTGTTCTCCTTATTTACTCTTTCCCTGGGAGAATTCAATCAGGATCATTGGGTTTTAACTACCATCGTACACGAGGATACTTAAATATACCTCCATCCCCACAATAAGTCCTGACGACCATCACGCATCTTCCGAAGTCATCTTTGCGTCTCATCATGGATTGGTGCAAAGATACTCAAAACTAAACCTGACTAAAAACTGAAACTAATCATTTCCCCAAAAACCACCGCTAAACCTGTCCTTTTCCACCATTCTATTTGCTGTGGACAACCCCAAATTCGAGTTTACCCTATTCAGAGATCAGCGCAACATTGTTAGGGAATTATGAATTGAGGCCTCCCTCTCCTTTTCTAACACAACAACTATGTTGCTAAAATCTGTTGCTTTTTTCTCATACATTGCGAAAATACATAAATCTCTCTCTTCCGATTACTGCCATGCTTATCCATGCTCTCATCTATCATGCATATAGGATAGACTATTGTAACTTGTACTTTCTGGGCTTCCTGCTTCAAATCTTCTCCACTGTGTCTCCATTCTTCCAACTAGTTAGAATGCCTTTCCAATCGTACCTTCAAAATTTAAAACCTAAATCACATCTCTAGATAAATGGTGAGAAGATTGCTGGGAAAGGATGAGAATATTACTTTCCTGGTTGAACATTTTCTGTTTTTAGCCATTGTGACAGCTTGTAGCAACAGCCTGGCCTGGATTAATAGGCTAACCCTTCTCAGGAGCAATTCTGAGTCGAAATTTTTGTGCCTGCAAGGGTACTTCCTGATTTCGCAGCCTTAAGTCTTAACTGAAGCATGCTTCTCCCCCGGGGGAAAAGGGCCGGCAGGACGTTCAGATAATGTGACACTCAACCTATGGAAGCAGGGAAGTTTTCACCCCCAAGGTAATTTCTCAAAGGGTGAAGCCAGAGATGTTGAATTGTTGGCTCAGTGTAAATGAAATACTCAGGTTTTCATTAACCCTAACTTGTTTGAGACCCACAGTGGCCCCTGACTAGCATATCTACAAATCAGGGGCGTACCGCAGTAATGGAGGCCGAGCCATGATCTCCTTCCCCTATCCAGATCCTTGCTGCCAGTTCAGTGGTTTTAAACAGCTGATGGGCGTAGGAATGAAACATCACGGTGCGATCAGCGTTTAAAAGACCGGAACTAAACGTCTAAACAGAGAAATAGCCACTAACTAACTCAGATGCGGAAGCAGCCACAAGTGCAATTACAAGAAAAGAACAAGTGCTCTGTAATTTCAAAACAGCCCCGGAAACTGGAAATGCCTCACAGAAATAAACCCCCCACTATATAGCAATCTCTACATGTCCTGAATATCCAACGGTATGCCATATGCAGGGGTGCACACGAGACAGGATACCAACTAACTCAAATGTGACCACAGGCACTTCAGTGTGCAATTACAAGAAAAAATCAAAAGGCTCTGTAATTTGAAGAGCCTTACACTTTTCAAAGGAAACACCCCCGAAATTTGGAAATACCCCCCCCCCCATATTTTTGGGAATCACACACCTTCAGCTACTTACGGTTCCAAGCTTCATACATACATGAAAATTTCCAGATCGAAGTAGTCATCCAAAGAACTCTGGTTTGTTAGGAGATTTTTGTTTTCATTAGATGATTAAAAAGTTGTGAAAGCCTTCCTATGAACCCGTTGATAAGCAAAAAAAACCCACTAAATACAATTCCCAAATGTCCTAATCAAAACGGGATGCCATATGCATGGGATGCACACAGAGGCGTGGCAACCAACTGTTCAATTAGACCCATGCACAAGGCAATTACAGAAAAATCAAAGTGCTCTGTATTTGAACAGGCCCTACAACTTTTTCAAGGAAAGGAAACAGCCCCGAAAACCTGGACATACCTCACCAAAAACTATTTTTTGAATCAACACAACTTCAGCTACAGTACGGTGCCAAGCTTTCATGCATAAATGACGACCAGCCACAGTATCCAAAGTTTAGGAGATTTTGTGAAAATAAAATAGTTGAAATCCTAACCGTAACCCACATGACAGTAAAATAACCAACTTAAAGGGCATGTCCACCCCCAAATACAATGTTAACCACTACTGGCCTCACGTGTAGGTAATAAAAATCCTTACCTTACATCCAGTTCCAAATGGTTCTCCAAGTGCCCCCCCAAAAGTCCCAAAATCTGAGACCACTCCTCCCCATGCCTCCCTTCCCGTTTCTCTCTCCCTCCCCCTAGCACAAAACCCCTTTCTGTAGTGTAGGGCTACCAACCCCAAACGCCATAGTAGTTTCACCAAAAACACCCTCCGATCTGTACTTAAATGACCTCTTTTCCCCCGTCGTCTGCACAGCCGGAAGACACATCCGTGTTTGGCTGATCTCAGGCAATCACGGACGCAGTGCGTTCCCGGACCCCTGCTTGAGTTTCATGAAAGCAGAGGGCGTGACACATCGCCGGGGGAATGATGGGGTGATGTAAGTAGTGATATGGGGTGTTTTGGTGACGACATGGGTTTAGGGTTGGGGAAGGGGGGGAGTTGCGGGCCCTACACACAGAAAAACAAGGTTGTTAAAATGGGGTGGAATGCCCTTTAATGGCAACTCCCAACCACTGTCCTTAATCAAACAGTATGCCATTTGCGGTGGGTTGCAAACAGAAGGGCCCACCAACTAGTTCAATATGATGTGTACAAGGAAAAAAAAAAATGCCACAAAACCCCCCCCCCCCCACGCACACACACTTCCACTTTTCGTGGTATTCGTGAAAACCGGTGGTACTGAGAGTCAGAAGTTTTTGCACACTTTACTGACCTAAAAAATTCAATTTGGTTCTTTTTGGTTACCTCTGGCAAAATTTCCTACTAAAATAGGCTTAGTTTCCCTGGAAATCAGACAAATAATTATCTGCATTACTTTACCAGATACCACCCGGAATTTTTTTGTAATTTGAGCTTAGTGTAAAAAAAATGGTGTAGTAATCACTAAGAATTTTTTTTATGCGCAACCCCCCCCGTTGTTTTATCATTCCAAAGATATCAGCAGGTCATCTGTAGGGTATGATTACAGAACTTGGATACGGGCATAAAAAAATGGCAGTTTTCATAATTTGAAATCCGATCGGAAAAATCACTTCCCGGGAAATCATTTCCAGGAAGTGATTTTTGATCTTGCAAAGATCAATAATTTGGTGTCAGAAGTGTCCCAATTTTTTTGTAAGTCTGACTAGTAGCAAAAATCCTATTTGTGAATGGAAACTCTGAGCTCCATTCGCAAAATGCCATAGTAAAGGCTGTATCACTGATAGCCTTTACTATACACAGGTACTGCACTGCCTCTGAATGAGATCCAGTGCAGTACCCACTAGACCACCAGGGGCAGACCCAGGGGAAGCTTTAAGCTTAAGTGAAGACCCGGTGAAGGAGGAAGTCAAGGGGGTCTCCCTTACGGTGATCCCCATATTCAGCGAGGGACGGAATCGATGAGGGGGACCTATACAGGGGTGCATTCTCCCGATCCCCCATCGGGACTTTATGAAACCGAGGGGGGGGCGAGGGGGCAGGGATTAGTCAGGTGCCCCCTGATCAACCATAGCTGCCTAAAGGGGCAGGCAGAAATTAAAGTGTCAGATCGTAAATTATGATCTGGTGGCACTTAAGAGGTTAAAGGAATTAAAAAGGCACATAAAATAAAAGCTTCACTTTTTCATTTAGAAACCCTGACCAATCCTGGACTTGTGGCCTCGTACTTTAATTTCCGCTCTCACGTCGCTTCCCCTTTCGTCAAATCTCTCCACTGGCTTCCCAGTCCAAAGGATCCAATTTAGTGCTACCAGTATCGATACAAGGCTCTCTCAATACATACATCTCTGATGTGACAGAACTAACCAAGGTATAACTCCGCTCTGCTAAGGATCTTCTCCTCTTAACCCGCAAGGGCATGGGGACACTTTTACTCCTCTACTGACCCATCACAGACAGGATAGTATAATCCACTGACAACTTAGTTCAGCATGAATCTGTCACCTATGTCTCATCCCATCTTTCTCTAGACTGTAAGGTTACAATCATGGACCACTTCACCCCTCTTACTGATCCATCCCAGACCCGATTATAACCCAATGACAACTTAGTTACAAGCTACGGATCTGATTACCTATGTCTCATCCCATTCTCCTCTAGATGTAAGGTACAATCTGGACCTGGACACTTCTACCCCTCTTACTGATCCATACAGACTGCAGCTACCCTAGTTATAATCCACTGACAACTTAGTTACAGCTAATGATCTGCTTCACATATGTCTACCCCATCTCCTCTAGACTGTAAGCTCTTGGGCAGGGCCCTCCATCCTATTTGTACACAGTAATGATGGAACTGACCACACTGGAATGCTGATGGACCAGCCACTTAAATTACTTGCCACTACACTGTAGTAACATGTATGTTTTCCTTATTATTTTAATGCAATGTAAAAGCACCACGGGAAGATGTTGGCGCTATATAAATCCCACAATAAAATAATTTTGCTCCCAACCTTTACCTAGTTAATAGAAATTAGTAGGTACATTCTGATTAGCGTTAGTATTATAAACTAACTGGAAAACCAGCTGAACATTCTTAGAATGGTATACACATCAAAACAGAAAGAAATGTAGAGGGTACATTATGGATTCACAGCATAGTCCAGGAAATACAGCATGCGTACCAGTGCCTTGTGATATCCTGAAACATAGAACTAATGTTTCCATGTAAATGCACATTACATGATATGGGAGATGTAAAACAGTTCTTATAATTAACAAAGGGAGCTAATTTACCCCCAACCAATCTTGGTTATTGCCATTTGAAAGCTTAAATTTTGATTGGTTGGGGCAAAATAAGCACCATTTAAAACTACAGAAACATTTTAGGACATATCCAGAACCATAGTTTTATCAACAGATGCCTGCAGCAGAACAAAAAATTCCGCTGAAGGCACTTTTCACTGAGGTATTAAATTCGTTAATCCAAAAAATCCTGGCACTGGTGTCAGCGAATCAGGATTGCCACGTCCGTAATTGGTTTAACTCCCGGTTCCTACAAACCCATAACACGTCTGTGCAGGTTTAAATATGCACAATAACATGTATAGATTTACTGGGCAGAGACATATGGGAATATCTAGTTCAAACATGAGCAACCAGTATTTTACTGCCTATTTTAAACAGAAACATGGAATGAAATTTCCTACATGTATTATGTGCCTTAGGTGAAAAACCCTGAAAAGAAATCTGGCATTCTCTATATCTCATTTAGTTAACAAACTATCACTCACATTACCTAAAATGACATTTCCAAGAGAGATGTACAACCTATCTCTTATTGTGTTCTTCAACTATCGCCCGAAGCAGGAATTTGTCATGGGTGTATCTTTCGCTCGGGGTGTGCCTCGACGTATTTAAAGTTCAGAGCAATGAAGTTGAAACAAGTATTAAATGATTCCAGGCTCCTATAAATTGAATTTAGCCCCAACTGTATAGTTTGCACTGTCTTACCTGGATTACTGATTTATAAGGTAATATTGTCCCCATTCTGGAAGAACAATGGCCCTCCCTCCATGCAGTCAACAAGCAAATGATTGACTGCTGTTTCCCCTTCGCCTCCTCTCTACATGTTCTTATGTAAGCTTATGAGGCCCACACTGCGGAATTTGGATGCGTTTGCGGTTTTTGAAATCATTGAATCGCTGGCAACGCACCGAAAAACGCACGTTGTGCGATGCGTATTGCCGCTTGGTTTTCCGCATTTTAAATCGCATACGGTTTCCAATGTTAATGAAACATGCATGCGCAAACGCAACGAAACCGCACATAAATCGCATGCGGATTTCGTGTGCAATTGCGTTGCCAGTGTGGCGGTTGTCCTGAGGGCTAGGCCACACTGTTGCGATTTTCTCTGCGTTTGCGCCTGCGTTTTTCCCCTTCAAAATCATAGAACGTGGCAAAAGAAAGCACCCGAGACGTGCGCAATTTTTGGTGCCGTTGCCATGATTCCAATGATTTGAAAAAAACGCAAAGCACAAACGCCCAGAAATAATCGCCAGCGAAGTGTGGCCGTGCCCTGAGGAAGGAGTAGCTAGATACCTTAGCTAGAAAGGCACTAACTTGTTACAAAATACATACAATAAACTGGTAAAAATACGTAGCAGTGGAGGTTGCGGGCAGGGATAACTGACCACACTATTGGCGTCGAGGGCTGCGGAAAGTGCCATGCTTCCAGTGCGTGTGTGATTGCACAGTGTTGCGCCCTTATTACGGATCGACAGCGCACCTAGGCGTAGAACCACAACAAATTGGGCACGCTAGTGTGCGCTTTTAACACGCGATTGGATCGTGTGTAAAAACGCCAAGGTGTGGCCTAGCCCTAAGTGTTCACTTTTCTACGTGTATGTATACCTATTCTGGTCCTAAAAAACTACAGTGCGACCTGACAGACCACGAAGACAGACCATGACCTCTCTGTTGGTGAACATGATCAAATTGCTTCATTTTTTATGTCAGTTCAGGTTACAATAGGATTTTTGCTCAAAAAACAAACAGTATGCATTATGTTTCAGGCGGTCATTGCAAAAAAACATGCCACTTTGCCAGCTGTTTAAATAAGGTTAACAATTAATAAATTTAATGTCAACTTTATATATATAAAAAAAAAAAAAAAAGAATTTACAAGTAGTGTATTTTTCTACAAGAGTAAGAACATGTTCATCCCTCAAATTAAAAACTATTCAGGTTAATTAGCCCCAAACCGTTAAAACCACTATAGTAGAAAGTTGTGGGAGACTGTTATGCAGCAAAATGGTTCTTCTCCTTTCCTTGTGGATCAAAAAGGTTTCTGCACCTCTATCAAGCCCTTTTACAAGCTTAGACATGCTCAGAGAAGGCTGCTAGGGGAATAGGCATTTGCATTGGTCACGATGCCACCGCACAGCTTCAACTGAAAAACCAGGGTGAAGAATGAGGGGAAACCGAACACCAGTCACATTCCAGGTTAAACTTTAGTCTCTTAGTTTTTTGAGGGGTCCAATGCCCTTTTAAAATAAACTGAATTTAACACATATGTCCATACAAACACAGTAAACACAAGCTCTATAAAACACAGGAAAGCTGGGGTTCCTATTAGAATGTTGTTTTAGGGCATGGCCACACCATCGCCACCAGAATTGCACGGATTGCCTGTAAGATTCTGAGATGTTCCTGCGTTTGCATTTCGTCCATGTTCGATATTGTAAGCAAGCGAATGAAAGAACCAACACATCCGAGTGTGGTAAATTAGGCCCGTAACAGAGTGGTCGTGGCTTTTTTAACAAATATGCAGGGAGATTCACTAAAAAGTTTTATCGTTTACAATGGTGCGAATTTGCCCCAACCAATCAGATCTTATTAACATTTGGAAAGCTAACATCTGTGGTTGGGGCCGCAAAATCGCCACCATTTTAAAACGATAAGAACCTTTATTAAATAACCTCTTGAAAAGTTTTGTGGGTGTTCATAAATAAAGACCAATTCGTGTGTATAAATTTAATAGGAAAGTAGATGAGATTTTTAAAAATAATTTAAATAGATTACTAGAACTGAAACAAAAAAATTACATTCTACTCACTGACCTTGAAACTTAGCACTGAAGGCGGTTGATTCTGTATTCATAGGTGTGAAGAAGAACATAGGATTAAAGGTCTCGCTCAACTCGTTTTTTCATGGTAATAACATTTTTGCTGTGAAGAAGAGGCTGTGATCTCGGCTGAGGTCAAATTCAGTTTTGAGAACTGCAAAAGTAAACCAAGCAAGCATCTGTGATATATCTTGTAGAGAGAAACTGCCCAATAATTTAGAAAAACCTCTGGAAGAGCATACATGAGAATGGATAATGGAATTTTTTACCCAAAAAATAAACATACCGTTATACTCTAGATAAGCAGAGGTATTCAGGCTTTAAAATAGCCTGAAAATCGAAACCGTGGCGGGATACTAGGGTCAGTCACTGCTCAGCTCAGCAATCTGAATCCAATGCTTGCCTAAACATCACTGCAGCAGTCTCCACTTCCGGGCAAGCACCTGGCCTGGGGTTGCTTGCAACTGCATATGTTTGGACATCCAACTCCAGCAAATAAAGCATGTGGGAGTTGTAGGTTCTAAAACATTCTGGAGTGCAAGGATTGGGGATTACTGGGTGTCCATGAGGGCAACTAATGCCTCAAAACAACACAGAATCAGAATCCGGAGGATGGTATTATGTTGTTGAAAAGATTAGCCTTTGGATTCGGTATGGTTTTGAGGCTTAGTTCCCTTTTAAAAATAGCAGGAATTCCCATAAGTCCCAGACAGTAATAGCCATTACTGGATTTGTGTCCATTTTAAAGGGCAACCTAAGCCTCAAAACAATCAGAATCAGAAAGCAGTAATGTAATTCATTTTACCCTCGGCTTATATAGAGTAAAGCAGTTTGTACTCCGTGTTCAGGTAAAAATTGGTACCTCAAACGTCTACTTGTTGACTATATTAATAGTATATACGGGTTGTACAGCTAAAAAAAATCTTATGGCATGATGCGTATAACCTTTGGATTGTAGTCTATTTTCCGCTAAAACATTTTATTTAAAAAAAATCTTTTTTTTTTTTGCCTTTCTTTAAAAAAATCATTTTGATTTTTATCCACACTGTTAGAAAGGTACCATGCAAATGCAAAGTTATTTCCCACCTACTCCCTCGTTAGATGGACTTGTGGAGTCCAGGTATTTCTAATAAACCTACTGGATTGGACTGTGACCTTTTTTATTTGTTAATGTGTATAAATCTATTTTACAAACGGTGATAATATGTGAAATATTGTGATAGATCATCAACAAAAAATAAAGCCCCTGGACATGACTTATTTAAAAAGTGATGGAAATAAAAAACTAGGAAGGCGTCAACACCCTATGTAGACAGTCAAACCACCGCCCTGTTAACATCAGAAGCTTGCCGACTGCTATTTGCCAGAGACAGTAAACTATTGGCTTAAGGGTTGGCCCGCCCCGAATTTAAACATTCCCTTACTGCAACTTATGGGAAAAACTGACTTTTCTTCTATTGCATTTTAACGTTCTAAAACATTCATTTTAGTGAGAATTTATCAGAAAAAAGTATTACTTCTTTTACGCCACACAAGTGTGCCTTGTTTCCAACCTACATTCCTCAGGTAGTTTTAATATATCTGACAACCGCTGGCAGCAATGAGGGGTGGAAAAGAAACTCCATACGCAGATAGAATTTTATTTGACATTAGGCACGCTGTGGACAGCATGAAAATTCCAATAGTAGCTTCAAAATGGATGCAGTCATTAGCACTTAAGCACACTTAATCTAATGAGAGGGAATGTGGAAATATTTTCAGAACAGATACTAAATTGCGGAAATTGGTGCAAAAATAAAATTGTAAAAAAAAAAAAAAGAGCAAATTAAAAAATTTTTTCCCTGTTGATAAATGGATATTTTTTAAAATGGACATTAAAATGCATGTCACGCTCTGTATATCTGTATAATCTGTATATTTGTGGATCCCCCAACTGTAGTTTGTGTTATTATCTTTTCCAAAGATGCATCTTAAGTTACTTACAGACCCCGGGATCCCTTGCACACACCTACTCTACTGGTAATTTCAAACTCACAACAGCAGAGTGTAGGAAACACTTTCAGGAATGGCCATAGCCATTGGCATTACCCCTCATCGTCATGGCTCTTTGACCGATACTGATTCAAGGACGACTGCCCAAAGAAAAGGACTGCCCTAAGCAAGGGATCGGTTTTGCGAAGGAACTTAAGAAGCAAGTTAGAGAAGGTAGTACAAAGCAAACTCCAACCCAGATCTTCAATTCATATACAGAGTTTTGTTTGAGAATGTCTTACATGCCTTTAAATTCATATAGATATTAAACTTAAATGGGACGGAAAATTAAAACACCTCTCTGTATTTAAACTATTCCAGGTAGTAATTATATATTTGCAAGGTAATGCAAAAATAAGATGTAGCATTAAAGAAACATTACATGTAAAAGAATATTTGCTTCAAAGTTTTTTATTTTAAATGCCCTTCATTTCAGTGAACAGATTTTGGAACCGAAATGAGAAACAGCTCTGTAAAACTTCCTAAAACGCTTTTAGATACAGTTAATTTGTGTTGAACGAAGTAATTTAAGATAATACAGAAAGTGAAAAATGGTTAACAGATGAAATACCGTGAGGCACCGACATGGACAACTTCCTATAAATGATATGTTCCAGAGGTATACGAGAGGTTAGATTACATGGAAATAACTATATTATGTACCTTTAAATAAATGGCAGTGACAAATGTTCAAAGTTGTCAGATAACCAGGAAATTAAGAAAAAAAAACCCTAACAATAGACTGCTGTTTGTCTGCAATAACAGTCTATATGAAGCAACGTATTACTTCTAAAAATGAGGATAAAGCTCTTCTGTAGTATCCTTGTCTCTAAGCACTTCAATAACTAAGTTTAACATGTTTTTTTTCTTGCTTTTTAAATTAAAATGACTCACCCACATTAGAACACGGAAATGGAGGCTAATTGACAGCAGAGTGCAGAAATGTAGCAACCCTAGCAATCAGCATTTCCATTACTATCCCTAGATTTAATTACCGGCTAAAGTTATTAAAATAATGGACAATGCAAAGAGAAAGTTTACTTTGAGTTATTATTTCATAGAAGATTCCCTAACTATATACACTAGATCTTCTAAAATAAAAATTTGAAAGGCTGCAGCCTGTTTAGTGTTACGAAGGTTTGTAGGTGTGGGGTTGGTTATAGAAATGTATTCTTTGGCAATGCCTAATAGTGGTTACGGATTCAATATGACAAACACAATTTCACCAGAGCCAAAACTGAATGTTCTCTCCCCTCTTTATGTCAGCAGGCAGACATGCAATTGCCTACCAAGCCTAGTACAGAAATTCAGTTCCAGGAGCACTTTCATCATGACTAATTATTACTTATAGGGTGATTTAAGTAACCCAAACCAATCCCTCTCCATTCGTACCAGAGGACTAAAAACCAATAAGTCTCTCCCCAATGGCTTGCCTAAATCCGAACACAATACCTACAAAGACCAGATCAGAAAATTCCAGTTTAAGCCAGCCCCCGTTCAGAGTCCGCAACTGAGTCAACGGAAGTCCACACCTTTCTCTTGAAAGTCCTAAAATCCTAAGATGGGGCGGGGCTTAGGCCAGCATTGCAATCAGCCTAATGCGTAGGGGCACTTTTAGATGCCCATTGGCTAAGGTCACACTACACCCCAATTGGTGCGTGTTGTCGCATGTTTGCCAATGCAGATTTGCTATTTTCCATATGGAAACGGCATGCGATTGCACAAAAAAAAAATAAAAATTGCCCATTGGATTACAAAAACAGAAGCGCAAATTCGCATGTGCATCACAGGGAATTTTGACGTTCCTGTGATTTCCATTTATATTTGCAATAGCATGTGTGATTGAAAATTTGCACGAAAATCGGTCGTTAGTGTGGCCTAGCCCTTAAAGCTAAAATACATGCAAGCCTTAATGGGTTCATATATTCTTAACGGAAAAGATAGCTGTAACGGTCACTCGAAATGATTGCTAGAAATGATAAACGCGTTGCGGTTTTATCTAATTTAGCTCTATTTCTCTTTAAAACAAATAAAATTGTAAAAAAAAAAACAATCCTTAAAAAAATGAACTAAAGATTTAACAACCATGGAAAAATCAAGATGAAATGGAAACGCAGTAAAATAATAATGGGAAACGGATTTTATTTGACCCAAAAATGGTTAATATACAGTTGTAACTGGCAATTTATTTCCGCCCAGTGCCATAGGTGTTTTTACAGTGGTTTTTCAAAACAGGCACAAGTTATCAACCTCCGTGTTAGTGCAATGCTAAAAGGTTATTTGTTTCTTTTATAAGATTTTTATTTGTCAAATAACAGGGATGTTGTTCTACACTGAGTGTTTGGTCTCTGGGGGGATTACACATTAAGTATCAGCAAATTGATGCAGCCCCCATCGATAATGTAGACATTTCCTTGTCAGAGACTTTGTAAAGAAAAATGAACATCCTGTTCAATAGAAGTATTTTACCATATATGAAAGGGGTGCTATGGGAAAAATTCTAACTTTAAACAGCAGGTACAGTAAATGAACAGAGGCATCAATGGCACAGCATATCTTGGTAAATGGCATTTATTTGAGGGGGACGGGGTTAAAAAAAAATAACTTAAAATAGGGGGAAACTATAGTATACAATATTCACCAGATTCTGCGAAGACCTTAAAGGCTGTAAGTTTATTTGTTGTTAGGATACTTGGTGTATTTATATAATGGAGGCAGGTTACATCCCGGCTTAGAATTCATTACAATCACCATAACGGAGACACAAGCTCCCATTATGCGTTTTTGCAACTGTAAAACAAATAAAAAGATGTGAAATATAGCAGTTATTAGAGCAGAATTTCAAGCGGCTTCCAATGCATGTTGGGATATGACATTCAGCAACAGCGTCAGGGATGCTAGGTAGCCAATGCATTTCTTTAAAAAAAAATAGGTGGACTTGTGAGATTTAACTGCATAAACTTACAGGTCATAATGGGGAAAGTGACAAAGCTCTGCCATTAAACTTATAAAAACAGTTACAAGGTATAGCTTCTTTATATCCACTCACTTTCCAAATTCCACATGAGATGTAGTGAAGTTCCCAAAACTCTAATACTTAAACTTTTTTATATATTTTCTTAAAGTTTGTAGATGCATGGGTGCCCCTTTCCATGCACGTAGGCCCTTCTCGACACGTGGAGTGGTGATTGTCCGCATTGAAGATTCTCTTGTTCATTCAGTAGGCGAAGCACCACGTCTACAGGGAGCACAACTGTATCAGCAACGCTGTCTTTACATCTGGTGCAATGTCTCAAACAGGCCTGTGTTACACACACAAAAGAATGCAAACCCATATTAATTAGTTTACACTATGAAACAATGCAACAAGATTATGAGCAATTTCAGCACCACGAACTCAACTGATGCCCATCACCCAGTGCATATATTCAAATCAAGCGGCATCTTGGCTGGCTTGCTGGAGCACGGTTATTAGCTTTAGCTTCGGTCAGGGACGGAAGGGTTGTCGCCTATTGAGAAAAAAAAATGCGACACTGAAACTTTGGGAACTGACAGGGTGGGCATTTATGTGAAAGTCCAGGCAATCCCAGTCTTATAATACAGTGAACTGCCAAACAGATCGGTCTGGGAAGTGGAGAAAAGTAGGCAGGGTACCCTCGCCTAGCTTGCTGATCACCAGCAGAAGACCTTCCTCTGTGGAAAGGTCATGTGGTGTAGGGATGTGGTCTCCAGTTACCAGGTTATTGTCTGGCCCAGCACATGGCAGCTGCTGTTCTTCATCTTGGTTTGGCCATGTTATAGTCTCCTGAGTCGAAGTACTTTGCTGTAATGACAACACCACACAAAAAAAAAAATATATGATTACTACTTCCAATCTTCTTGTCCTTTTTTTTCTCTACTGTGGCTTGAGTGTTCTGTAAGCTGAAAAAGACAGCACAACCGTCTGCTCATGATAACCAGGAACACACCAGATTTCACGGCGAGTCCAGCTAATAGGGCGCTGAGCAAAAGCAGATGAGGGGGAAAAAGGAGACTAAGGTAATAGTAAGTGTAACTAATTTTTTAAGTTATTGGTTTATAGTTTGTCTTTAAGCAGCAATCCAGCACAGATTTAAAACGGTGCAGAAGGAAAGGAAAAGGAATGAAACTGGAGGAGAGGGGCTAGCCACACTTCGCACCTTCATGCACCAACAATCGTGCAACTTTGAGCACAAATTGACAGTGTGATGAAACTAGTTACCGATGAGCACCACGCTTTTCATCGCGTTGCCTCTGGTAGAGTGTAATCTTTGCCTAATACAATAAAACCTAGAGTCACAGTTTCTGGCCATAACAAAATTTCACGCACAGCAAGCATAGTTATGTAATGTCCACTGGGCGGCGAAAAAAAAAAACAAGCTATTACAAGTAGAGGACCCTCCCAAACCTATGTTTTGCATTATCAAATTTGCCAAATATGCACTTGATGGGACTTACCTGGGGGGGGGGGGGGGGGGAACCAGTCCCAGACATCGCCCCCTGCTCATGTTTTGAGCGAAAAACGACTTCCGTCACGACTGTCAGGCTATTGGGCGTGATGTAATGTTGCTCCTTTACACACACCCAAACAGGAGTGGAGCGGGCTGTTAGGAGCAGCAAGGGATCAGGGGTAAGTCCTCCAGGGGGCATCTTTGGCAAATATTTAAATGCGAAACCTAGGTTTGGGTGGGGGTGGGGGTGGGGGTCCTCTTATTATAGCCAAACAGTGGAATTTTTTCCACTGGACATGCCACATAATGAGGTCATTCTAGAGAAGGAAAGACCATTAGCACTACACCCATGCTTGGCTTAATGGGCCCTTTCCCAGCAATTTTGTTTTATGTATGATAGTTTCATTATAAATATAAAATATTTATAAATACAATCTTTTAATACAAAAAATTTAGGCGTAGATAAAGTATAAAATTAATTATGAACATAGTAAGTATACAAGTGACTGAAACCTGTGTGACATTGAAGTATAAATAGGCCCATGTCACATAGATCTAGTTAAAGAGGAACTGTGGTCTGCCAAACAAGTGATTTTAAATGAAAGGCCGGGTTCATACCTCTTCTACGGTGCTGCACAGCCCAACATATGAAAGAATCCGATCAGGAAAGTTAGGGGGTGGGAGTGTTCTGAATTTGCAGTCACAAATAATAGTTCCTCCTTCTAATGTGCGGTTTGGCACTATGCTCAACGCAGGAGAAAGAAGAAACCAGAAGAGCTTCTAGTTACAGGGATGATGGAGGAAAAAGGGGAGAATGCCAGGATGCACTAGTGATTCAAAGGCAACCATGAGGAGCCTGAGGAAAAACAGGAAAGAGGGACGCCAAGTGGTTTTAGAGCAGGAACTGCAGGGATCTGGTGACACTGCCTACCATATCACAAAAAAGTAAATGCTTCAAAACTATGCAAGTCATTTTGGCACAGTTACCCTTTAACAAGACATAGGTGTATAAACTTTTTTCAAAAACAGTAAAATAATAAGTACCTGGTGCAGGGGGTAGGATGATACTTTCCCAATATCATTTCTTATATAGGCATGATGAAGAACAAACGGCTTTTGCCAGTCTTCCCGCGGGCTTTAGCACTATCTTTAATACAGGAAGGCCAAGGCAATTAACTGGCAGATGAAATCTATGTGGGTAGCACTCAACAAAACAATATTAAGAGAAGGTAGAAAGAAGAAATAAATAAATCCTATGTACTTTTAATTTAAAAGGACATTTTACAGTATAGTGGCTTTAATCTTATCTTTGGGTTAAGCCATATGGGGCGGCGATTGATTCACTCTCTTAGGAAAGTTTGGTATTGTCTGTCCTGCCTATCTTGTGAATTTCCAGAATACAGACAACCAGGCCAGAGGGCTAAAAAACTGACATGATTAAGTGGATTCTATAAGATATCATTCTCTCACCCCTTGAATTCATCAGTATTAAATCAGTAAACTGTCTAACAGGAATTAGAAGTTGCTGCAAATATTTTGGTCTCAACAGTTGTGTACACAGACTTTAAAAAATACACACCTTTGTTCCCATGACAGTTTTAAAGGGGAATTACCACCTCATCCCTTCTCCCATTAATAATAGCCAGGGTGGACCTAAACCGCCAGGTCCTCACCTATAGATTTCTCAATCAGCTGGTTTTACTTAAAGGGCAACTTTATTCTGAGACAAAAAAATGGTATATTGGTAAATCTCCCCCAAAACTGCAATTGATTAGAAGCTCGGCGTAGTCTTCTTGTAAATGCAACAAAAATGATGCCTTCTATCATCTCTAAATCTCTCCAAGCTTTTTTACATGCTCAGAAGGCACTTAGGGAATAGAATTCAGCCAGAAGCGAATGTATTGTTACAATCTGACAAACAGCTTTTACTGGAAAAAACCAGGAAAACAAGAGATCGGGGGTAAAGAACATCAGGCAAAACAAATTTCAAGTTAGCTTACATTAGTTAGCTTTCTAAGGTCCAGAAGTGATGGACATGGAGGGAAAAGTTAAGGTGCACAGCGATTGAGAAAGGACACAGGGATGAGGACTTAGTGTCAGGTCTCAAACCCTGAGTAATAGGAGGGAGCAAAGAGCGACGGGAGTAAAGTATAGTTGTACTTTAACTGCTGCCTGATTTTCTTCAAAACACTCTAAGCAAAATTGCATAGTGAAGATAATTGATTCACTAAGAAAAGAGGTATAAGAATAAAGAGGAGCTGATGAAAGACAACTATTGATACAGAACTCACAGAGGTGTCATATTTTAGCTTATATTATAAGTTATATATTAAATAACAACCCTTGTGAAAGACCAGGGTGAGGACCTCGGGTCTACACTATTCAGCAGTACAAGCCTACTAAAGCTAAATTTCATGAATCCAGTTCACATTCAATGGGAAGAAGA
Source organism: Hymenochirus boettgeri (assembly GCA_019447015.1). Lineage (NCBI taxonomy): Eukaryota > Metazoa > Chordata > Amphibia > Anura > Pipidae > Hymenochirus > Hymenochirus boettgeri. The sequence continues at coordinate 308,220,222 of CM033476.1, forward strand.
GCTTTCATTACCATTTGACAGTCCAGTGATAGCCCGAATCTATTGACAGGGAAAGGGGCTAAGCGGCTTTGTGAAGGAGCTTGTAATACTTCCCACAGGTTTGAAGACACCGAATAAGGTCTTAACTTTAATGTGAAAGAAGTGGAGGTTGGGGGGCAAATTAGGATTTAAATGCCCTTAGATGAATAACAATCTAAAGTTTATAAACAACCCCAATCCCATTAAGCAGAACAAAGAACGCACCACTTTTTGAAGCCTTTTCATCAGGAAGTCTGACCTCCAGGTTCTGCCTAAATTAGGGTATTTGGCTTTTAATTTTTGCTCTTCTGCTTTCTCAGGGTCACGGCACTCCTACTCTTGTGAATCCTAAAATGCAAAACATATAAACAAAATATAATGGTAGTTAAAATGTTTATATGTAATAAATGGCCAAATAAATCAGTTGGCCAAAACAATAACTAAATTGTATATATCAATCGTGAAAGAAAGCATGTATTCGCACTCACCACACCCCAGTCAATACCATTGTTCCTTGCACCATCTTTATTTTTCAAAGTGTTTTTTATGGGTAAAGTTTAAAGGATAAGCCATTGTGTATGAAATCAAAAAAGAAGTTAAAATGAAAAGTACTTGGGGACAGGGATAAGGACTGGCATCCTACCTCCCAAATATTGTTCGGTTGGGAGCACCAGACGAACAAAATGATTTTGCCAGTCTTATGACTATTCTTTAATCAGGAATAGGCCAGAACGAACATGGCAAATAAAAAAAATGTGTGTTGCTGTAGCTCTTTACAAAACAATATTGTGAGGTAGGAATAATTCAATCCTAAACCTCCCTGCCCCAGGCACTTTCCATCTTTAAAAAAGTTACATTTTAGCAGTATCCTCTAAGCGTTATAGAACCCTTTAACAGAGCTAAAACTGGGCTGGACAATTTCCAGGAGCAGGTAGCCAATACACTAGAATTTTTTTATGGGTTTTTCAATGATGCATATGGACTGTGAGCCAAACAAAGCTTAGATTGGTTCAGCAATGTCAAGGACACTCAAAGGTAAAACCCAAAAGCGTTTAGGACTGAAAACACATGGGTTAATTCTGATCTCACTCTTCCTTTCCAACTGACAAACATGACTACCAAAATAAGAACCAAAGAAAACAATGAGTAGTCTTGCTGGCGGAAAAAATTTGTACCGTCAATATGTGTCATTGATCACTGGTCTTCAAGACTGTGAGATCTGGCATCGGTACCAAAACCCCGACCACGACGGACACCTGAAACATGACACGTGTGTATGCTTCGGTAAGGGTCAGGAGGATCAACGAAAACCCTTAAACCAAACACATACAAATGTGTATAATCGGCCAAAACGGTGTGTTCGCACGCGTTTGAACCCACTCAGGGGGGCATGGGTCGGGTTCTACATGATTACGTGGTTAGGCTAAAGGTGACTGGCAGAAAATTACCAGACATATGCCATCTACAAAAAAAATATTGGTTGCAGCTAAAAAATTTTACCGTTATTTTGACCGATCAGCCCGTGATGTAAATACTAACATAAGCAAGGACGCAGCATAATATACAAGAATCCTAGCAAATACTTCTTTTAGGACAGTGAAAACCCTGGCCCTTGAAAGTCTTCCGTTCTAAAGTCAATAAACTTATTTCCTGCCTAAAGTGAAATGCTCAGGGTGTTTTATCTTGCTCTCAAATCGATATTTTACATACATGGTTTTATAAGTGGACACCTAAAACCCCATTTCCTTTTACTTACCTATTCCAAAGACTTTTCTGATCTTACCCCACCAGCACGTTCGGCCTCCAATTGCTAAGATTGGTGCCATAACCAAAAGCGCAGACAGATGGGGAAGTGCTGAGTGGGAAAACAAGTAATGCAAGTCCTTTCAGAAGCATCTAGACAAGACCATATGCAACTCTGGCAATGTAAACTTGTTCTCGTGGCCCATCTGATTCTCAATGTCGGACTTAATATTGTAATTACCAAAATGTATACACTTTACAGGGTATACTGTAATTACATTTTATTATTAATCAATGTAGTGTAACTTTGCATTACAGGGGATTATAATCATATTTAACCAACAAATATTTCCACTACCTAAGTTCTGAGGCACAGCCTTTGAGAAACCCGGCACGTAGGGCACAATCTAGTGAAGAAGGGAGAAAATGCCCTAATATCTTTTTTACAAAATTATGTAGTACATTGAGAGACACTGATTTCAAGATGAGAAGCACTCTATTTGTTTAGAAGAATTATTTATTCATAGCATTTTGGAAAATGTATCTGCTATAATTGGCTGTCTTAAGGAACACTAAATCAAGTATTTAATTATTTGGCCATCCGTTTTCTATTTATTCACGGGAGGTGAGACTCTTATTCCACCTCCCTGTGTATAATATACACTCGGGGACCTGGAACTTACCTTACGGTGTCCACTGAAACAAGCCGCCTCCTGATCTAACAGCGTGTTCTGTCCTGATCGCGCGACCTATTTTTGTTTGGCGCGCTATGCCTAAGTAGGGCGCGTGGTCGGGACCAAGAACGCTTGTCAGTGCAGAGCGGCGACTGCAGTGGAGCCGCCGCGTAAGGTAAGTTCAGGTCACAACGGAGTAGTTGACTATATTCACAGGGAGGTAGGAATAAGCAGTTCTTCACCTCCGTGAATAAGAGAAATGGAGGCAAATACCCTGATTTTTTTTATACAAACTGTATGTGGCTTTAGATCACCTGAAGAGATCCATCTTAGAAGTTTTTCCCATGGAGGGGTAGAAAGCAGGAAAGACTTGTCCTCAGCTTCTTTCTAGTAAGTGCCGTTTAAACTTAAAAAGACTAAGGCAGCAACTTAGGAGCTTTGATTGCTGCCTTAACTTATTACAAAGTTTAGGTTTTTGAGACAAATTATTTTCTCTTCAAACACAACACCATGATGATACAGCATAGGATTTAAAGCAGCATAGCACATTTAGTAAGTTGTCATTCAGAAAGAAAACCCATAGGCTCCTTCTTTAAATAAAACACCATTCCAAAGGCACAAACCTGAAGGAATGATTATAATAATAAAGTAGTAATAGACCGTGTGTGTCACAAAAACTCCACAACTATACAATAAATATGCTTGTGGCAGGGGCTTAACAGAAATCAGCAGCCTCCGAGCAAAAACTATAAGGAGGCTCCCTCCCTGCTTTATCTATAGTGGTGCAACTGAGGTAAACTGGAATTTCTGATTTTTCTTTTCAATAGTCCATCAGTTAACTTTTACACTTGCCACAGGCAATACGGAGTGAGTTTGGTGCAGGGCAGCCTGCCCCCCACCACAGCAGTAGAAGCACTGCCCAACAAAAAACGGAGTTATGTGGTTCCCTGTTCCACTACGATGTCTTATTCATAAGCCAGCGCTATCTCGGCAGTTTGCCTTGAAAAGTACAAAAAGGGAATAATTAAACTCATTTTGAATTGCATGATTTAGAAAGCATGATGACTCCACCCATAATTACTAGGTAAATAATAAAACAGGATCCCATTATGGACACATGAGAACGTGCAATCATTGCAATAAATTATTGGATGGGGGGTTTAAGGCCATAACGTATGCAGTTCTAAAAAAATATTGATTCCATACCACAATGTAAGTATAAAACACACACCAAATCATGTCCAGTAATTCTAACCCGAGTTTAAGGCTAATACAGGCGAGTGTTCTCCCTAGGGTCTTTTAGCGGTGGCCCACCCGGCGTACTTTTCTTGCCACTCCGAGCTGCGAAAAAATTCTGGAGAGAACTTTAGATCTAGGTTTAATAGGTGCCAATAGGTAGTTTAAAAACTCCCGCCAATACTGCCCAGTCCAGACCGATATTGTACACTGTAAGATTATTTTAGCACGTTTACTAGCTTTTCCAAGATCCCCAAGGCCACAAAAAAGGGTGGCACAGGTGCTTGTTCTGCCGTGTGGTAAAATGGGTTACCTCAGAAGGGAATACAACTCCCGCATTCTACAACCACAGAATGCTGGGAGTCATAGTTTTCAAACATCTAGGGGATTGAAAGTAGAATCCCTGTCCTCTATAATGAGGCATGATGCAGTGCCACATTTTTCCCCACCACCCAAATTTCCCCATCCCACCCACCCGGATTTTTCATGGCAACCGGCTGGAAAAAAAATCTGCGGAGAAACACGACAGGAGGGAAAGTGACATTACAGCAAGGCCTGGGAATCAGCTCAAAAATGAAAATGTGTTCTTGAAGCACAGTTATGTTGGCAAGATATCCCCTGCTATCTTTGACTGCTTAAACACTGCATAAATATATTAAAGGCCATGTTCCACTTCAAAAAACTAAATTTTTACATAATGTTCTTATGGTTGCCCACCCCACGACAGTATATAAAACTTTGCAGATATCTACTTACAGCCCCTTCGCTCTGCGAGTCTCTTCTTCCCTCTCTGCTAACAGGAAAACAGTAGAGGGGCTCTTGACCGACGCGCGCGTCTGTGATGGCTGCCGCGTCAGACAAAGCCACAGACGCAGCTGCCGAGCTAGAAGTTGTGGGAACGAAGTGTATGGAAGTAGATATCTGAAGTGTTTTTTTGGGTTATATAGTGGTTGGGGGTGGGCAACCCTAAAGGACATTATGTCCCAAAGCATGCAAGCTAGGAGAAGGTTTTGCAGATTGGGATTCAGGGAGGAGTGGGGCGAAAGGGACCTCCCCTGCACAATGTCAGTATCACTCCTGGAGGCATCAGGAGGGCAGAGACCATGGACAAAGACAGCCATGCTCTTTCAGTTTCCTGGACTATGGACACGGACTACAAGAGAACCATAGGGAGAAGGAATGTAAGAAAGGATTTTTTATAACTAAACATAGGGGCCCAGACTGGGGAAATTTTTGACTTGTGGCGACATGCCTGTAAAACCGGCAAGTTCCTCCAAAATGGATTTTAGAGTGCAGCAAACCCACCACCCCTTGCAAAATCTTCCCCTAAACCTGATCTCCTGCGAATAGGTCTGAGCTTGCACATGCAGTGGGGAGCAAGTTAGTGATTGTCTGTGATTTATAGTCATGACACGCATTTGCTAGCAAAAGAACCATGATGAAGTTTGCAGGGCCTGACAATCTACCCATTTATATAAAGGAGTGGAACAGGGTAAATATTGCTGGGATCACTTTGCGTATGGAGGGATAAACTTGCCTTTAATCTAGGCCATTTGTGAGGTGATTGGCTTATAGCCTTGAAGTCTGTGATGGTTGACAGGCCAGGCGGCTTGTTTTGATGGTGGGAAGGGGCTGGGAGGTATTAGGGTCCCAGTCATGTGATGAAGCGTGGCCAACTTCCGCCACTAGAACTCCTGTACCACCCGTAGGCCAACCCGTAAATTAGTTACTAATCCGCTACCGCCCCTCCCAAGGCAACCTGCCACCGGCTCTGCCCCAGCAGCTCTAAAACAACATCCTGGTGTGCTCCGGTGTTACCTGTTTTTCCTCGCCGGTCTCTGCCAGAGTGTTTCCTATATATTTATCGGACATGTTACCGGCCAAAGGGAAAGGAAGGGACCGGAAGGATAACGGCTCTCCCACAGAGAGCCTCAACCTGTCCTGCTCCACTCTATCCGCTCCAAAAGGCGGACCTCTACATTGACGTCACCGAGTGGAATGGCGTTCCACGCATGCCCCGCCCCCTCCCTGGGCGGAATAGTTAGTGGCCAACAAAGTAGCACACGAAATGTATCACAGTGCCCAATAGCAAACCGAGAACCAAGGAAGAAGCCGCACTAGGGGAGGGGTTTGCGGTGAGGTTGGAACCCACCGGAAGGTAAGGGAAGGCAATTTGTGTGTGGGGCAGCCAATCAGATGAGGTCGTGACTGGATGCTGTTTGCTCATGGGAGAGAAGCAGTAATCTGGGTAGAGTTACATTGTTCCTTCGAGATTAGTAAGTAGACAGGTTACAGTGGGTTGGAAATATAACTGTATATAGCATATTAATATAAATATACATAAAACAGGGAATATTGTTAATTGATATAGTGGTAATGCACTATTGGAAATGACCCACCCTAACTGTAAATATAAGGGTATTAGAAGTCACAGAGGAGTTCGGACATATAAATGCCGATCAGGCCAAGTACCTTTTATACAGTGCACCGAATTCAAGGTGATTTCTAAATCCCTTGTAATTTTCAGTTCGGTGGTGTATTATTTATTATAACCTACCCCTTTGTGGCTTACTGGTTGCCTTCTCCTAGAAATGTAGATTAAAGGCTATAATTTACAGTTCCTGCTGCTAGAAATCCACTACAGGGTAGGTTTGATAACCTACCCCTTAAGGATCACTATGGGGACCAAGTAGCCTGATCAATATAAGGAAGTGCAGTACAACACCCCAGCCTCACCCCTTAAACTCGGCCCACGCAAAACTCACGGCAACACATTTTTAGATGAAGAGGAAGCCCCGCTATCACCTTGATACTATGAATGGCGAGCCCCCACCTCGAGCCCTGCCCACCTCCCCCTTAGTTGAACCTGGTGTAAGTAGATACAATCCTCTCTCCGAATTCTTTTCCCGGTTCAACTTTATTATCACTTACCAACCTGGTTCCAAAAACAAAAAAGCTGACGCCCTTTCCAGATCATTTGTTGCTTCCGACTGTATTAATCAAGATAAGGGCTCCATTATCCCAACCACTAAAATCTTGGCCTCTATATCTCCTCAACTCTGTTCCAAGATTCAAGCCGCACAAGATTCTGCTCCTCCAGACACACCCTCTGGCAAAATCTTTGTTCCTGATTCACTTCAAAAAACTATCCTTCTTCATACTCACTGCACTGTTCCCGCAGCCGGACATCCCGGTGTTAATAAAACTTTATATTCTTGCCCGTTCCCTTTGGTGCCCAAAATGAGAAAGATGTTACCGACTTTTGTTCAAAAGTGTACCAGCTGGACTCACTTTAGAACCCTCCCCTGTGCCTTCTTCAACCCTCCCATTCCGTCCGACCTTGGACCCAGCTTTAGCCATGGACTTTATTGTTGACCTTCCACCTTCCAAGAAAAACACCGTTATATGGGTGCCAGTGGGACCGCTTCAGCAAAATGGCCCCTTTTGTCCCCTCCCCCAGCTCACCCATCTCACTCAACGGAGTTAAGCTCAGACTATTTATTTCGCATATCTTTCTTCCGGCTTTCATGGACTCCCTCTGAAATAGTATCTAGACGAGGTACTCATTTGTTTCCACAATTGGAGAGCTCTTTGTAAATCCATGAACATCAAGTTACAATTTCTTCTGCTTACACCAACCTCCACCGGGGCTTACTTGACGCACTAACGTAGTCTTTGACAGTATCTTCGTTGTTTACATTCCTATACTTCAGGAATGATTGGGTCTGAACGTCTGGCCTTGGGCTGAGTTTTGCCCTACAATTCACCCATCTTCTACGTGGAAAATCACCTTTTTTCGTGTGTCTTCGGACGAATCTGGATGTTTTCCCTCAGATTTTCTTATTCACCACACAAGTAACCGCTTCCAAGACGCTGCTGCCTCAGAAGTCGGTCTATCTGTCATTCTCCGGAAATCCGCCTTCAGAAATCGGCTCTGGTACAAAACTGCGCTGACAGGAGACGTAGAGAACCCATCTTTTCGGTTGGAGATAAAGTGTGTCTCTCCTCATGCTCATATAATCTACGTGTTTCCTTTCGCCAAATTTTGGATCCCCAATTTATTGGTCTCTTTTCTTATCCTGGATTAGTCGTTCCGGTTGCTGTTCCCTCCAACTTCCTTCCAGCACGGCGGATTCCTACGGGTTTCATTTTCTCTCATCAACTAATCAGTATTCCCCATCTCCTACTACCTCCCGTTCAATTCGTTGATGGTCAGCAAACTTTGAGGTCGAGAAGATCTTAGACTCTAGATCTTAAGGAGGTCTCTTCAGGATTTGGTCCCTCTTGGAAAGGTTTTTTGGTCCTGAAGAGAAGAGGCTTGGGATTAACCATTCAGATTTGCAGCTCCTGGTCTAAAAAGCTTTTCACAGGAGTTTTTCCAATAAAACCTGTCCCATTGTCCTGTTGGCCCCCCGTACGGGGGGTGGTTTACGGTCACAAACTTACCTGCCACTGCTCCGTCCTGCGCCGCACTGCAATTCCCTGGTGATCGGTGGTCGTAGACATCATGAGTCAATGACGCCGCCGCCGGGCGGCGCGAGGAATCAAAAATGCGTCCCGCTCTGGACCCGGTGCCTGATTGAAAGCTTAGCTACCGGTCCCCGCTTCTTTCTACTACCTGCCCTAGTTCCTGTTACTCTCCAGCTTTAGACTAACCTTACTGCTCCGGATCTGAATTTACCTCGCCAGCTCATCACGAGACTTACCTTGCCAGCTCCGCATCAGATACGTACCTTGCCACTCCATCATCCAGACTTACCTTGGGCGCTCCATCCATCAGAGACTACCTTGCCAGCTTCCATCATAGACTTACCTTGCCAGTTCCAGTTCCCTATCCACCTTACTTTTCAGTGATTGTTTTCTTCTGCCTTGCCTGTTCTTCAGTATCCTCACCTTCTCTCCAGCAGCACCTGTCGCCATTCTCGCCTACAGTTCCCGCGTCTCTGTATCCAGTTCTTCAATCCTAACAGCCACCAAGCACCTCCTCCTAAAGCGTACCTTAGTACCCAGCCGGCCTCCCGACGATTTTACGTCCTGGCATAGTAGCAAGTAAGGTGCATAACCATGAAGTACACACCCCCCTCTTTCCCCCGGACTAAGGCAGGCGAGCATTGATTCCTTTGAATAATGAGTTACAGTTTCACGCTCCTACACGGTGTTCTTAAAATTAACAATAAAATAATAAAACCTTCATTACACAGATGGAAGGCCTATAATGTAGAATGCAGGGGATGCTACTATATGCCGTTTAGCTATGATATCTGCTCTCTGATAACCCATATTACACTAAGCCTTTGGGTTCATGGTGCCTCACCTTTAAATGTCATATTGCAATGATTTCCAGTTAGGATATTCCCTGTAGATCATTCCTTCCTCCTAAAATACTTTAGATTTTCTTCTGTGACAAATATAATCCCCCACAAGTCTCCCAAATTACATCTCTTATTTCACCCCAATGTTGGTTGGCATCAAACCCACAAACAAGTCTTGTTCCTGTCCCAGGTATGCTTGTCCTCTTGTTAATAGAAAATCCGTTCTTTACAATTCTCTATGTTAAAGTTTACTGTTGACGGCAAACCTGTACAACTCCTGTGTCCTAACCAACAGCGAAGTGGATGTTACTTTTGGAAAAAAGAAAAACTTTGTCAGAAACATCTAAAAGGACAAATTAAAAATGGAGAACTAGATACCCTTCTTCTGCGGGTGGTCGAAAAAGTGGATTTAGTTTTAACTTGAACTGAATTTCTGCAGACCATGCATTTTTTTCTTATAGAAATCTTGGTATTTCCATGTAAAAATTTTCTGTCCAACTATTCCGACCTATACATTTGAAAACAATCCGACTGCGAGTTACCTTGAAATCTCATGTTCCATGATATTCCGCTAGTTCATATGCCAGAAGTAAAATATCCTTAAGTTCCCTTAGTGAATAAACCTATACCATATATGGTCGTTTGGTTCCAGCATTTTTTTGAAAAAACCATTATTTTTTTTTTGGGAAGATATGACATAATTCCTCCCTTGAATTATGAGGAAATATGAATCACTTTGAAGTGACATCCTGGTTAAAACTCTGTTTTAAACTGGAGCCCCCCTGCTGCATCTGTGCCTGCCAGTCCCTGGGTAATCGCTTGCAGTTGCTGCGTGATTTTTTTAACACCTATTGGCCTTGAGAATACCCTGCTGGGTTAACAATAACAAAAGGAGTTGGGGAAGCGCACCATCTATTACAAATGGTCAGGCAGAAGGCTTTTATAACCCTGAGTAACTCTGGATTGAAATAGGTGGGAGCTGCCTTATTGATTGACACTGCTAGAGGCGTGGATAATTTGAACATTACTGATAGCTATATATTACCATTGGGAGTTGACATAACGCCCACATTGTGACACTGCGTTGTATAAGTTATTGTTGTACACAATTAAAGGTCAGTAAAGCTGGGTAACCACCTATGATTTCGGCAGATTTGTTCCTGATTCACTTCAAAAAACTATCCTTCTTCATACTCACTGTTCCAAGCAAGCCGGACATCCCGGTGTTAATAAAACTTTTAATATTCTTGCCCGTTCCCTTTGGTGGCCCAAAATGAGAAAAGATGTTAAAGACTTTGTTCAAAAGTGTACCAGCTGTGCTCACTTTTAGAACCCTCCCCTGTGGCCTTCTTCAACCCCTCCCCATTCCGTCCAGACCTTGGACCCATCTATCCATGGACTTTATTGTTGAACTTCCACCTTCCAAGAAAAACACAGTTATATGGGTTTTATTGTTGAACTTCCACCTTCCAAGAAAAACACAGTTATATGGGTGACAGTGGACCGCTTCAGCAAAATGGCCCATTTTGTCCCCTCCCCAAGCTACCATCTTCAACGGAGTTAGCTCAACTATTTATTTCGCATATCTTCCGCTTTTTTTTTTTTACTCAATTTGTTTCCAAAATTTGGAGAGCTCTTTGTAAATCCATGAACATCAAGTTACAATTTTCTTCTGCTTACCACCAACAGTCCAACGGGGCTACTGAACGCACTAACCAGTCTTTGGAACAGTATCTTCGTTGTTACATTTCCTATACTCAGGATGATTGGTCTGCCTTGGGCTGAGTTTGCCCATAACAATTCACCTCATGCTTCTACTGGAAAATTACCTTTTTTGTGTGTCTTTGGGACGAATCCTAGATGTTTTCCTCAAGAATTTTCTTCTGCTTACCACCAACAGTCCAATGGGGCTACTGAACGCTCTAACCAGTCTGGAACAGTATCTTCGTTGTTACATTTCCTATACTCAGGATGATTGGTCTGAACGTCTGCCTTGGGCTGAGTTTGCCCATGACAATTCACCTCATGCTTTCCTCAAGATTTTCTTTTCACACAAGTACCCGCTGCCAATGACTCTGCGGCCCAGATGTCGGCTATCTGGCATTCTACGGAAATCAGCCTTCAGAAATCTGCTCTGGTACAAAAAACTGCAGCTGACAGGAGACGTAGAGAACCCCCATCTTATTCGGTTGGAGATAAAGTGTGGCTCTCCTCTGCTCATATTAATCTACGGGTTCCTTTCTCCAAATTGGGATCCAAATTTATTGGTCCTTTTCTTATCCTGGAATTAGTCGGTCCGGTTGCTGTTCGCCTCCAACTTCCTTCCAGCACGCGGATTCCTAACGTGTTTCATATTTCTCTCATCAACTAATCAGTATTCCACATCTCTACTACCTCCCGTTCCAATTTCCGTTGATGGTCAGCAAGAATTTGAGGTCGAGAAGATCTTAGACTCTAGATTCTTAAGGAGGTCTCTTCAGTATTTGGTCCACTGGAAAGGTTTTGGTCCTGAAGAAAGAGCTTGGATTAAACATTCAGATTTGCATGCTCCTGGTCTAACAATTAACCAGGCGGGTGAGGAGGCACGTCTTTTCTTAGAGGAGGAGCGCATCTTGTAGAGGAGATTTTCTGAGACTTTTGCCTTGCTCTGTGCATGGCACAGGCACGCCTGTCATTACTGGCTTCTCTGGGTCTCTGTACTGTAATACCCACTTTCCCCCAATGAATTATCCAAACAAGGCTGTGTGTTTTATGTATTTATTTACAGCGCACTTCAAAGCTGTCTTCAATCCTGGAATGTGAAGCCACATCGCAAGCACGGCAGGAGACCTCTCTC
>CM033476.1:308232068-308468419 GCA_019447015.1 Hymenochirus boettgeri
TTCATTGAAGTATCTTGTGCAGCGCACTACCACACACGTCAGGAGATGCGCACGTGAAGGGGATTTGCACAGTGAATGATTGGCTGTTTACAATAAGGGGCGGTTCTAACAATCTCTCTTAAGCACGAAGGGCTTCCTGGTTGTGATCCTGGGGAGGAGGATCTGCGCATGTGACGACCCAGGGGAATAACTGTTGCTGATGAGGAAATGACTGGAGACTTAACCAGCATCTCCAAATTCACTGCACTCTGTTAGGGGTGTATCTGCAGGGGCCGGGCCCCCCAGTAGGATTGGAGGCCAGCCCCTGACCCGATTTCCCTTCTGCGATCAACCATTTTAAAACAGCTGATGGAGGAAGAGATCTGGGCTTGTGCCTGGCCCCCCACGGTCGCGGGGGGTGGCAGGCAGTAGTTATGCCACTGACTCTGGATCAGTTCCTACTATCAAGCAAGACCTTTACACTGGGCTCATGGCTGAGGTAATTTTAAGCCCATTCATTGTAAGTTGTAAGTTCAACAGTTGCCTTTAATTGAGGATGAGATCTGAACTAGAATCCTGCATCGAGTTGGGCATCAATGGCCAATTTGCATGTCAGGCTTGGGTAAACCACAGTAAGTTTTATAAAAGGTTGGGGTTTGGTAAAGTATGCTGCGGGTGCTGGTCATGACAGGTAGCTGGCGCAGGCTGCAGGTCTGTAAATTTTGGGTGTGGTTTGCTGCAGGTCACGGTCGGATCATGTAGCAGGTGTGAGTCTGCTTACAGTGTTTACTTACAGGTGCAGGTGGGGTTACGGGTATAGCTATGTAGGTCAGGTCGGGTGCAGTTATGGAACCCACAGTAAAGCAGGGGGGTTACGGGCGCGGGTTAGGTGTCTGTATAATTTCAGATGCGGGTAATTGTTTTGCAGTTGCCTGCAGGACTTCAGTCTGACCTTTGTGCTGCCATCTGTTGGTGAATTGAGTGATTGCCCCTCTGAAAATTACAAGCCCAACAAATTTTGATTGTAAGAAACCAGGCACTCTACTAGTTATTAATAAAACAGATCATGGTATGTAAGAGTTATAAGGTGGTGTTGTGAACACAAGGCATGCCGGGAGTTGTAGTTTCTAAACATCGGAGTGACAAGGCTCCTAAGACTGGGCTATAGCAAGCAGTAATCCTAGACCAGACATGCCCAACCTCTCACCCCACATACACACACTAATACACCTACTGTCCACACACATATAAATACCCATATCCCCTTAACAGTTAGTTACTTACAGTTAGTTTCTGTATTCCTCTCATGACTATCACCAATCAGACAGAGCCCTCCCCCTGCTCTTCTCTACAAGTATTGGTTCCGGTGTCTCCGCCTACCTCTCCTAGTCAATCAATCAGTGCCTTGCACCTGACTGAAGGGTAAAACGGCATCCATGCAGCCAATCTGTACTAATAACAGTCAGCTCCTGCTTTCTATAGTAATATTCCAACTAAAGATCCCTGGTCTTGTCTTATGGTGTTTGTGTCTGAATGATTCTAATTAATCTACCTAAACCCACTTGACAAGCAAAAAAAACTCACTAAATGGAATCCCCACATGTCCTGAATCAAACGGTATGCCATATGCGTGGGTGCACACAGAAGGTGTGGGCCACGAACTAGCTCAAATGGGACGCATGCGAAGTGCAATTACAAGAAAAAATCAGTGTTCTGTAATTTGAACAGCCTATTCAACTTGGAAATACCCCTCAAAAACTATAATTTTTGGAATCTACACACCTTCAGCTATGTAACGGTATCATGCTTTCGTATATATATGAAGAATTCCAGACGTGTTATTCATAGAACTTCGTGCTTTTAGGAGATTTTGTGAAAAAAAAAATAAGAGGTCTCAAAGGTTGAAATCCTCTAAACACCCATGGCAAGAAAAAAAAAAACACTAAATGGCAATCTCCCACATGTCCTGAATCAAATCATTTCCTGCCACCGAAGTCCATACACGACCGATACTTTGCGTGTCGTGCGTCAGTACCTACCTGTAACCATGTTCCATTGTTCCCCCACTTACATCTTAGCTTCTAGGTTTATCCAGTGTTTAGTCAGATTCTCACATACAGTTAATAAAGGGACAATACGGTAGGTAGTTTGGATACTTAACTCCTAGCTGCGGTGTTGTAGCCTCTCTCGTGTCCGACCCTCCCCACGGTCCGGCTACAGGGGAGCGCCGCCCATGGGAGGACCGCTGCTTGCAGAAACATTTCCTCTCATTGGTCAGCGCCGCCTTGTGAAGGGTCCGACCGGAACAGAGCAGCACCTGCAGCTAGGATGGTAAGTACCAAACTACCTATTCCTTAACCAGGAATGAGAACCTAGCGATTAATGTTCTACCTTGGACTGGATAAACTGCGGAGGGAAGATATGGTAAAGGTGGAACATGTTGGACCAGGTCCATAGCGCCAAGGTGTAATAAAGACTAGTTTAATGTTCCGAGCTGATCCAGGGATTAGTCCGACTGCCACAGGGAGTCAGGAAGGATTTTTTTCCCTTGTCTGGTGCAAATTGGCTCTGGCCCAGATCGGGGTTTTCGCCTTCCTCTGGATCGTGGAATGGGTTAGAATTGGGGGGGGGGGGGTTGTTAGGGTGATAGGTTAGTTAGTAGAATTCGGGGGGTGTTGTTAGGGTGATGGTTAGAGCAGAATTTGGGGGATTTTTAGGGTGATAGGTTAGAGTAGAATTCGGAGGGTTGTTAGGGTGATAGTTAGAGCAGAATTTGGGGGATGTTAGGTGATAGGTTAGAGTAGAATTCGGGGGATTGTTAGGGTGATAGGTTAGAGCAGAATTCGGGGGATTGTTAGGGTGATAGGTTAGAGTATAATTTGGGGGATTGTTAGGGTGATAGGTTAGAGCAGATTCGGGGGATTGTTAGGGGATAGGTTAGGAGAATTCGGGGGATTGTTAGGGTGATAGGTTAGAGTAGAATTTGGGGGGATTGTTAGGGTGATAGGTTAGAGTAGAATTCAGGGGGTTGTTAGGGTGATAGGTTAGAGCAGAATTCGGGGGATGTTAGGGTGATAGGTTAGAGTAGAATTGGGGGATTGTTAGGGTGATGATAGGTTAGAGCAGAATTCGGGGGGGTTGTTAGGGTGATAGGTTAGAGTAGAATTCGGGGGGTTGTTAGGGTGATAGGTTAGAGTAGAATTTGGGGATTGTTAGGGTGATAGGTTAGAGCAGAATTCGGGGGATTGTTAGGGTGATAGGTTAGAGTAGAATTCGGGGGATTGTTAGGGTGGATAGGTTAGAGCAGAATTTGGGGGGCTGTTAGGGTGATAGGTTAGAGTAGAATTCAGGGGGATGTTGGGTTATATACTGTGGTTTGTAAAAGTATTTGTTAAAAATGTATTCCAAACATTTTAACAAATCAATAACTGTAAAGTGGGGTGCGTAATATTCAGCCCCCTTTGGTCGAGTGCAGTCAGTTGCCCATAGACGACTAAATAGACTGCACTGTGTGTAATCTAATGTCAGTACAAATACAGCTACTCTGTGACGGCTCAGAGGTTGTCTAAGAGAATCTGGGAGCAACAACACCATGAAGTCCAAAAACACACCAGACAGGTCAGGGATAAAGTATTGAGAAATTTAAAGCAGGCTTAGGCTACAAAAAGATTTCCAAAGTCTGAACATCCCACGGAGCACATGGTCAAGCGATCATTCAGAAATGGAAGGAGTATGGCACAACTGTAAACCTACCAAGACAAGGCCGTCCACCTAAACTCACAGCCGAACATGGAGAGCGCTGATTAGAAATGCAGTCAAGAAGCCCATGGTGACTCTGGACGAGCTGCAGAGATCTACAGCTCAGGTGAGGGAATCTGTCCATAGGACAACTATTAGTCGTGCACTGCACAAAGTTGCCCTTTAGGAAGAGTGGCAAGAAGAAAGCCATGTAACAGAAAAGACATAGAAGTCTGTTTTCAGTTTGCCACAAGCCGTGGGACACAGTAAACATGTGGAAGAAGGTGTCTGGTCAGTGAGACCAAAATGGAACTTTTTGGCCAAAAAATCAAAACCTATGTGTGCGAAAAAACTAACACTGCACATACTCAGAAACACACCATCCCCACGTCAAATATGGTGGTGGCAGCACATGCTCTGGGGGTGCTTCTCTTCAGCAGGGATAGGGAAGCTGGTCAGAGTTGATGGAAGGGGATGGAGCACTACAGGGCAATCTTGGAAGAAAACCTCAGCAAAGACTTGAGACTGGGACGGAGGTTCACCTTCCAGCAGGACAACGACCCTAAACATAAAGCCAGGGCAACAATGGATTGGTTTAAAACAAACATATTCCATGGTTAGAATGGCCCAGTCAAAGTCCAGATCTAAATCCAATCAGAATCTGTGGCAAGATCTGAAAAATGTGTTCACAAACGCTGTCCATCTAATCTGACTGAGCTGGAGCTGTTTTGCACAGAAGAATGTGCAAGGATTTCAGTATCCTAGATGTGCAAGCTGGTAGAGACATCCCTAAAAGACTGGCAGCGGAATTGCAGCAAAAGGTGGTTCTACAAAGTATTGACTCAGGGGGTGAAATTACGCACACCCCACTTTGCAGTTATTGATTGTTAAAAATGTTGGAATCATGTATTATTTCCTTCCACTTCTCACGTGTACACCACTTTGTATTGGTCTTTCATGTGGAATTCCAATAAAATGGATTCATGTTCTGGCAGTTATGTGACTAAAATAACTTTTGTAAACCACTGTATAAAATAATATAATTAGTATCATTTAAAAATAAAATGTTTTAAAACAACATTGGTGTCTGGAGTTTCTGTCTCATTCTCTTTTATTTCCTTTGTAATATGGGGATTAGAAAGGGGAAATTTATCCCTGGTTATGGATCTTTATGTGTCAGGGTCTCATGGAGTAAGATAAATATCTATATCAAACATTATTGTTAAAAGTCTTTGGGCCGTATTCAATAAAACCGCGTTCTCTGCTAACTTAGGATCACAGGAGGTAAATATCTCTACGTAATCGCAGGGCCGTGATGTACATTAACGTTTGTGGTGACCTTTGTTAAATGCGCAGTTCTGCACCTATAAATACGTCCCTTTGCCCACTAGATAGGTAAATGGATAACTTGGTGCTAATACCAGTATAAATGGGTAAACGTATACCTTCTACTAAAGACCTGGAGTGATTGATTGTACATTAAAAAACCTGTTACAGAAACCCACATCCTGTCATTTTATAACAAACGGTTGAATAATCACTTTCTACAATATGGGATTCAGCTGTATTTCTATTTCTGAGAACATAAATTGATTATTTTCAGGATAGCCATATTAACTTGGTAAATATAGACATAAATCTAAGCACATGGTCTGTATACCCACCTTACAGTACCATAGTCTAAAGGTGGCCATACACATCGCTGATACTCATAGGGTATAATCCGGATCTGACGGCAAGGTTTGGGCTGAAAATACCATTCGGATCATGGCCATTTGCTTTAAGTAGAGGAAGACAAATCCACTGCATTATTTACATTTCCACTGATGTGAAACAATTTGGTGTGCAGATGGTTTATGTTGTAATAATACCCCCAGGCTAGGAATGCTGGAGTTGTACTTTTCAATCACCTATTGCCCCGTTCCATTTAGTAGGTCATGTAAGTGTAGGTACAGTGGTAAGCATAGGCCTCGTCTACAGACAAGGCAGTCCAAGGATCGAGGGAAAACAACTTTAATTCATCTGTGGATAATATAGACAAATGGCATATGAGTTGTGAACTTGTAAAGGACTATAGTCTTCATCATGTGTGTGAAACCAGAGATCAACCTCCCAGCAAAATATAATGCTTAATCTGGGAGGCTGTACCTGCCATAGGAATGAAGAAGTTGGCCCTCCTGGCACCTGGGCCCCATGGGCTTAGTGCTTTATACAGTGATTTACCAGCGGCTCTGATTAAACCAGTGATATAGACTCATTTACCCAGAGGGTGAATGTCCCGATGGCATTCAATATCGCAACTATGGGTACATGCGAAATGCGCCAGTGCCTTGCCAGTGATGATCCGTTATTGTAGAGGTGTGCGGATTGCTTGTTTTTTATATTCTAAAAAAATATATTACATCTGGTTTTGACTTTTAAAAAAATGCCTTTGTGTGGGAGCTGCCATGTGTTTAAATCAGATGACATAATCTCAACAGACCATTGAAGAAGAAGAGTAAAAAAATATAGTATTATATTATCAAATGTCTATGGTATTCTGCTACCAAGGCATGCTGGGAGTTGTAGTTTCTAAACATCTAAAGTGCCAAGGTTTGATATCACAGATTATGCAAGTAGCATATTTTCAAGCTACAGTACATGGGCATCATTTTACTTTGGCCACAAGGTGTCAGACTACATACTAAATCAGAATCTGGAACTGTGGTATAACACGCGTTCTCAATACACTGTATAAAGACAGTAAACTATAGCTCACTGTGAGGCCAAAATACTCTCTGCATTTCTACAGATGCTGGTCTGTCAATTCATTCCTCCTATCAGTAATAAATCTGCTCATTTCAATTCACTGAACGGTTAATCAGAAATATGGCAGCTCCCACAGCAAAATAAAAATAAAGGGGAAGGGGAACTAACAATAAAGCGAGTAATAATGAATCAACAACTTAGAATTCCTGTTATTATACAACTTATTATGAGATTTCCACGTGTCGTACGGTACAGGGTATTTATCAGTGTATATGTTACAGTGTTATTATCCACGTGTCCTATGATACAGTGTATTTATCCAAGTCTATGTTACAGGATATTTAGCCACGTTTCATAAGTTACAGGATTTAGCCACGTGTCTTGTATGACAGGATATTTATCTCAGTGTCAATGTTGGAGGGTATTTATAGCATGTTTCCATCCAGTACATGCAGTACGTGTGTTGTTAAATGTGGAAGTGTTTCATTGCATGTAATCACCGCTTGCTTTGATGTACAAAAATGTGACCTATTATATTGTTTATAATCCACCCTTTCTATGGATCCCTATGGGATCCAACTGTAAAAGATGACCTTATATTTGGCGCACAACTACCTATTAGCGCTCCGATTATAATGCGGATGTAGGCACGCGGTCACTTCAATCCAAGGAGCAGAGCAGCAGTCCCTAACATGGGGCCAAAATTTGGTAATTAGAATCGCTCAAAATATCGAAAATTATTTCCTGTTTTCTCCGACTGACCGCTTGAAAATATATATCGGTTTTTCGGAATCGAAGATCAGGCCAGAAGTAGGAAATTTTCCAGTACCCCATTTCAGACCCCAGAGAGGGTAGCCCCAGGTGGGGAACTTCAAGCGTTTCTAACGATCCAATTTCCGATCATTGCACACGATCGCAAATCCGAAGAACATCTGCCCGTGTATGGGTAGCTAAGGATTGGTACACATGGGCAATCTCAGCCAATAACTTTGTGTGACAGATTAACCGGTATATTAACCTGTGGCCAGTTTGTTTAAAGAGGAACTGTGGTCCAAAAATGACTTTAGGTAATGATAGGAATTGCTCTCCTGAAAATTTTTGCAATTATTTCCATTGTTATTTGCATGTTTTGAAGAATTTACATTTTTGTGTGTGTGATATGGCAGCAGCATCACCAGGGCCCGCACTTCTGCTCCTGCTCTGATGAAACTGTCAGTCATCTGCCTGTGTCTCCTCCCCTTTGCAGCCCCCCTGGTCCTCCCACATGGACCACATGGTCTCTTCCAGTTGCAGGCCCTTCTTGGCCCATTCCCTTACAGCCCCTTGTGGCCCTGCCCATTCGCGATGCCATGGCCGCCCACCCACGGGTGCCTAAGCCTGCCGCTCACAGGTGCCTGCCACACCACTCACTCACTCGTGTGTGCGACTGTGAATGGCATGTGATCCATTAATTGGAGTGCATGCGATCCGCATTTTTTGCACAATCAATGCACTCCAATTGCAAAACATTGGGAGATCACAAAACGCTCTCGCGCACTGAGATTGCGAGGCTGGAGAGACTGAAAAATGCGGGTAGTGGGCCTAGCCCCTTACATATTATTTTAACGAGATAAAAAAGTAGATGATGTAATACGACCGCAGGACAGGATCAGATATGAGATCTCTTCGCTAGAAGTATAAGCCTTGCAGTTTATCTCCGACAGTTATTATTTATTTTTATTTGCTTAATATTTTTACGCTAAATGCATGTGGAAATGACGGGGAAATGCCTGCGTAACATCCAAAAGCCATCGTCTGAAAGGGACAGTTCAGTGGAAATGATCAATATTGTTAAATGTTAGTTTGTGTAAGTATTCTTAATTCTACATTATCTCTCCATTTGAAAAATCAGTTGATTTCAACCCTTTGCTGTTCCCTGCTGGTGACATTAGTGAGCTGACATTTGGGTTCTAACGGTCTTCTTCTTCCAGAATGCACCACTCTTGGAATGTCCTAACAGTAATTTTATGATTGGCTGTTGGATGGGTCAAACATGCTCAGATCTCTACTGAGCAACTGAATCAACCCAGGCGCGCGGTCAAGGGCAAGACCATTACAGTCTTATTAGGGGTCCAGCAAACAGGAGTCAGTATTTATTTATACACAGACACAATGCTGAATTGGCAGATTAAGGTCGTTTGGATGGAAAAAACTGCTCTTTTTTTCTGAAAACATATGTATTTGCACTGAACTTCCCTTAAGACAGCCATAACTTTTTATTTAGATATAAGATAGATTCTAATGTCTTTCTGTACATTTTCTTAACTTCCCATCTATCCCATTTATTTGACAATTATGAGTCAATCAGACCTGGGGACTCGGTGGAACGTTGGAAGGAAGTAGGCAGTTGTGTGGCTCATTTTTTTTAGGTAGGTGGACAGATGTCCAGCAATGTATTGAAATGTTTTGCACAGCTTGTTAAACCCGCCTTGTGTTTTATTTCCTACTCCCGGGATGGGTTCACCATGTCCTAAACAGATATCATCTTAGTTCCCAACTGAGCCATTACCATTGTCGGCTTTTCTTTAAGGATTATAACCACTGGGCTGGATCAAATCATTAACTCAATGAGTAAATTGGCAGTTTACCGAGACACATGAGATGGTTCCAGACGTCATGGTCGGTCAATAACAAGCCTTGAACATTATGTTCTTGTTTCCTATTGTGTATACAGCGAGTGTATGAAGCTGTCCATTCAGCACTGTGAAACAGTGTCCATTCAGCTCAAACGTATCCCTTACTAAACCCATTTCCTGGGCATTTCCTTAACCATTATATGGTTATACAAAGGAATAAACAGCTAACCTGGGCACACAGTACACACAGGGTGGTATTGATGTGTATAAACACCATCTACAGTACCAACATGAAGCAGACAGGTTCCATGGACTGCCTGTACACAGTCCTCGGGGCCATACACCAAGAACAAGAGTCATTATGGTCAGAAATCGTGGCTGATGATAGTTTATACAATCAGACCCACCACTGGATGGCTCATGGCATTGATAGTCCTATGAAAACTCCATTTACCTTATAACCCTTAACCACTACCAACACTGCCTTAATAAAACACACAGACCGCTTCTTGGATCAAAAAGGCCACAGCAGATTCTTTATTACAATTGTTTACAACTAAGTGCAAATTATATTCCATTCAAATGAAACAATTATTAAACATTAACATAATATTTTAAAATAACATTTTAAAACAGTATTAATTATATCCGGTCCATAGAGGTCTGTCCGACCTGTTACTAACCTAGAGCAGCTCATCAGCAGTCCAAACACTGGCTCAATGAGTGCCCCCCTTTTATGACCACCTCCTCCATCAAGAAGGACCTTCCAACGTTAACTTGAAAAAATGATTTTGTTCCCCTATCCACTCACTCTCTCCTCTGGACCCCCGTCTACTGCTGTGACTATGCTACCTACCCTCCTATAAGTTCTCCTTTACTCCCGGACACCATACTAGTTACTTTCCTTATCGGGTGGGTGGTTGGAAGACGCTCCTCTTCACCTGGATATACGGTATTGATACATAAAGTAGAGGTGATCAGGGAAATTTCGATTGCCACTTGGAGTCAGGAAGGAATTTTTCCCCTTCATAAATTGGTGGGGGTTTTTTGCCTTCCTCTGGATCAACAAGTTAGGCAGGAAATGAGGATATTGCTAGATGGGTTGGACTGGATGGACGTATGTCTTATTAACATCAAATACTATACTATACTAATACTGTGGGAACAAAAGTGAAAGTAAATTACCCTCTTTTATACTCCTTCCTCACCCATCCTTGACTCCTTAAACCTAAACCTCCCCCTTAACTCTTTCCTTTCCTCCCATTACCAAATAACTGATACTAAAACCCCCTTACCTTACATTTCAATTCATGCCTGCCATGCCCTTCAGTCCCTATGGTCCTTACGTTCCTTTATGTGTTGTGTGTGTACCCAGCTGTGGGCTACAATGACTAGATCAACCTACTTGCTGTTGCCTATGTTAACTGTCCAGTATCTACAATCGACATTTGTTGTTTATGATTGTGTTGTAAAGCCGGGGTCCTCAAACTAGGCCCTCCATATGTTTGAAAAATCCAACATTCCCTGGCTTTCCTCTGTAGTCAAGGAATGTGGGGGTTGTATTTTTGCAAATCTGGAGGGCCAGTTCAAGGATCCCTGTTGTAAACATTCAAAGAGTCGTCTATAGTTACCAATGAGGAATGGCAGCAAACGTTATCAGCACAGAGTCTAAAACCCTGGCAGTTCCCAATGTAGAGATTGTTGCAGTTCATTCACAATGATGGAAGTTTCAAAATATTAGTTTAACTTTATCGTTATCAGAGGAATTAAAGGTTTGTTTGGTTCCAGTACAATAAACAAATCTAATCCAGCCCCAGCAAAATGTTTATAGATCGTGATCAAACCCTTTCACACACAGTCCGATATTTGACTGACCGGATGATATTTTGGTCGATCTGGTTGAAATATTGTCTTTAATTTCCAACCTAAGGATTGATCAACGATTTTTAGGTTCATTAGTTAGTCTGAGAGGACTTGTCATTTAACCTCTGCCAATTCTGTACTCTTCTAGGACCACAAGATTAATTGGGCCAGAAAACTGATGCAGGCATTTTAATTCAAGCCCAAAACTACTGGTCAGTATCAATCAATAGGTATAGTTGTCATCAGGGTTGTGAGACATCCCAATTTGCGTGGGGTTAAGATGCAAGGTAAGAGTTTTCCGACCCTCCTGGCCCTTCTTAGCTCCCTCCCTGTCCTTTTCTCCCTGTCCCAATGTCACGCTTCCAAAATTGTGGCATAGATAGTTGTCCAGAATATTAGTTGGCCCAAGTGTACCAGGCCTTACATCCTGACGGCAACTACATTAAGGTGATTTCAATCTGTGTAGATATAAACGCTCTCCAGCGGCCAGTGGCGGCTTTATCATGTGAAGGTGTGTTGTATTCCAGGGGGCATAGAAGTAATGAGCACACATAAGGCACCATTAGTTGTAGTAGGTTAGGTAAATGTTTTGTTATTATAGTTAGCAAAATGGCAGTCTGGGTTCCCAGTGGGTAGGATGATGGACGCTGGAAGACTGCAAGCTAATCAGTCAATTTAATCTAGCATTTCTCAAAGCATAAAATAAATTGCAAAAACCAAAGATTTGTTTTGTAGAAATCAATTTGATTCTGTATATTGATCTCAGGGTCACCGACACCTGGAAGAACCAAAGGCTTAATGTCCACATTCTAAAACTTTTATAAAAATGTATAAACATCATGTGTCCTTGTGGGCACATCTTCCAGAATCTTCATTGTTTTGAAGCTGAAATCTACATAAGATCTGCAGCACACAGGGGGTTACGTTGGGTTTGGATTTTTGATGGTTCTGGTGATCGAAAACAATCGGACTGTGTAGGATAAGGACCAGAGTGTATTCTGTAGGTCCATCGCCATGCTGGAGACACCATTAACCCATATCCCTCAACCCTAATTATTTCAATTCTACCAATGGACCCCTTTACAATCTAGTGTTTGGTTGTCTTATTGTGTCCGTGTGTAATCATTGAGGTCCCATAAGTACCTTTCCAGGTTCCCTGTTATCAAATCCAACCACACACACAACCTCCAAGACTGTTAAAAATGGTCCTTGGCTAAATTTAATATGAGACCCCATATATAGCACAGACGTTGCATTATCAACTCCATTATACTGATCAATCTTTTGAACAGATTTTGGTTGTAGGTCAGTTGGGATTTCTATTGGCTACAGGCACGGAAGTGATCCATTGAAATTTGATTGGTTTTAAGACCTCTACGATTATTTAAATACCTGGATCTCTTTACCTAAACTGTCCAGTCAACAGGGAACATGTCATGTCACACTGGAGCCAGAGACCATAAAATCACCTGGAGCTGCTCACTGGTACAAAAATCACCTGAAAGACCATCTGACCACAGACAAATCTCTACCTGTGACCCCCTTACCAGACCTCTGGGAGGACGTTGATTTGCTTGAAACCCTTCTGCATTTTCACTGCATGAAAATAAAGATTTGCTTGACGACTTTTCTACGGTTGTCATTATAATCCTATATGCGGTTCCAGTTCATAGGATATCAGCCAAACAATGAAACATTCTCTAGTGCTGCCAACACGAAAATCTATGTGTGCATTTTTCTCTCAGCGATTTAGGAAAATATATCACTACAACGGAAACATCATCTCTTCCTCGGCTCATTAATTCCAGGAAGCGTAAGCTTCCATTACATAGCAGCCCATAAAAGTTATTCCAGTTACCATAACAGCGAAACCACATACCTGAAAATAAGGAGAGCAGCACACCACACATAGAACATTGGTGAACCACACGACAAAGAAAGAAAGATAAGGTGCAATGCATGAAAAAGGGCAAAGCTGATATTCAAAGTGTGAAGCCTACAGACGATACCTGGCATGGAAATGATTCAAACAGCAAGAATTGCCTCGTATTTTTATTATAAAATCCACTTACCATCTTTATAGACCAACCATATCTAAAGGTGCCCATACTTAGAATCTAACCTTCTGGAGTCCCACAATGTCACATTATGCAATTGACCTGTGATGGGAACTTTCGATACCTCAGGTTAAGTAAAAGTACGTCAAGCAGTCATACATTCTCCGCCATTCAGCTATACATCTAGGACTACACAATGGAATTTATGGGCACGTACATTGCTAATTGAATGGCGAGTACAGGTAATATGATTAATTGTAGGATCGCAATCATACATATAGGAAGGAGACCTCTCTCGTGAATGTCTCTTGTGCACGCGCACACCCACACGTCAGGAGATGCGCACGTGAAGGGGATTTGCACAGTGAATGATGGTGATCAGTATCACTGTTAACATTTTCTGTACGTATACCCAGAGAGCCCTACTACACACTCCCTTTAAGAGGAAGTTCATGCAAATACATGTACTTCATAAAAAAGGCACAGTTCCACCAAGACCTATCCGGATCTGCCCATGCAGCCTATTGTGGCTGTGGTATAAATAAATGCAACCGAAATACTGGGACTTCCCTGTTTGCAGACCCCCCTAATGACGAGACCTCGATGGTCTCTTGCCCTTGACCCATCGCCCGGGTTGATTCAGTTGATCAGAGAGAATCGACCATCAACCCCCGCTACGTGCTCCAGAGCCCAAGAATAAAGAAATAACTGACCAGAAAGGTTAACTGGGTGGGAGGCGACATTGACCGTCTGAGGCTTTCCTCACAGTGCCTGCCGTCGAGCACAGCCTAAGACATACATCATGGTAGTGGAGACAGAGAGTCCCTCCTCCCTCTGCTGTGTGTGAAGAGACCTGCACTGCAGAGAAGGCAGGAACTACAGCCCTTCTCTCTCACTATTGGAAACAACGCCTTCTCAGCAGAGTTTTCCACAGAGTTTTCGGGGGGTGTGGGGGCTGTCCAGAGTGACCCACAGCACCGTGTAGTGAGTGGTGGGGCTTAGGAAACGCGAGTGGGCAGGCAACGTCACCCATGAGTGGAAGGCCACCGCACCCGCAAGTGGGCGGGACCACTGCAGCCACGAGTGGGTGGGGCCACATGGGCTTAAGGATGGGCCAAGGGGGGCCTGCAACTGAGGGACCATGGGTCCATGAGTGGAGGGACCAGGGGGCTGCAAAGGGAAGGAGACACAGGACAGATTGACTGACAGGTTTCAGAGCAGGAAGTGCAGGGGACCTGGTGATGCTGGCTGCCATATCACACACAAACATGTAATATGTTCAAAACTATGCAAAAATCAATGGAATAAATTGGCAAAAACTCTCAGAAGCAATTCTATCATTTTACCTAAAGTCATTTTTGGACCACAGTTCCTCTTTAAGTGCAGTATCGAGTACCCAAAAAAGTTTGGGAGAGTTCTGCTAGAGCTCCCCCCTGCTCATACGCAAATAACAAGGCCTACTTTGCACTGATATGGTGCAATAAAGCCAAACCAGTCTGCACCTGGTACTCTGGACTTACACTTACTTGTACAATGCTGTTAAAGCCTTATTGAATTATAACATTTGCTCATGGGCTATTATTTATTTTATTTTTCATGACACTATAGGCCCTATTTATAAAAGATCGGTTCGTTTATCGTAAAATACCAATCGTTATCGTACAATAACGACCCGGGTTTTTTACGATAACGACCGTTATTTACCGAACACCGGCGTCCCGTTATTTACGATAACGACCGATCGGTAAGATAACGGTTGTTATCGGTAAACCCGGTCGTTATTTACGAAACGATCGGTATTTTACGATAACGATACCGATCTTTTATAAATAGGCCTATGAGCCTAAAAATTACCCAAAGCCCCTTTTATTTGCATATGATGCATGGATCTTTATTATATAATGAAGTTCAAAGCATGAGATGACTGGAAGATGTGGCACCATTAATTAATGGGGATAAGTTTAGTTACGGAGGATGGTGATAAAGCAAATGTCTTGATAATTTTTTTTCCTCTGTATATAACTATAGAAGAACCAATACAGATTCATAGAGGTATAGTAGCAATAAAGGTATACAAGATTCAGTTCACTTTGGTTAACCGAGGAGGTACAGAAAGAACTAAATAAGGTTATATTAATAAATCTCCTGGACCGATAAAAATCATCCTCGGGTACTTAGGGGCTAGGTTCGTTTTATCTAGGCCATTGTTTTCTTATTTTTGCTGATTCCCTCATGTCCGGTGGTGTGCCTCTGGATTGGAAAAAGGCTGATGTTATTCCAATATTCAAAAGGGGTAGTCGTTCACAGCCGGGTAATTACAGGCCTGTAAGTTTAACTTCAGTGGTGGGGAGATCCTGAAGTTTAATAAGGGAACATGTTCTAGAGTATGTTTCAAGGACTGACTATAATTAGTAAACCAGCAGGATTTAGGAGGAATAGATCTTGTCAACGAACTTGCTTGGCTTTTATGAGGAGGTAAGTAGAAATTTAGACTCTAGTATGCAGTAGATGTAGTTTACTTGGATTTGCAAAAGGCTTTTGATACAGTCCCCCATAGGCGACTAATGAATAAGCTAAGGTCTTTTGTCTGGGGAGTCACATTGTACTGGATAGAAAATTGGTTATGAATAGGATGCGATGAGTTGTATAATAGGGCTCATCATTATGGACTAAATGCTAAGTGGGGTGCCACAGGGTTCTGTGTGTTGGGCCACTTCTAATTTAATCTATTAATGATTTGACAGTGGGTATTGTCACAAGGTTTTGTGTTTGGCTGACATACAAAACTTTGTCAACCATTAAAAACTTCAGAGGATGTGCAAACTTCGGTTTAGTTGGCCGATTGTCTATAAGGCTTGTTGTGAAATCGGGAAGTCTTGGAGTTTTGGTGAATACACAAACTTAAAGGTAGCAAGCGTGCCAGGGGGCAACAGCCAGTCCAGCATGGTATTGTCTTGTATAAAGAGAGGTATGGATTCAAGGGAGGAAAATGTAATTCTCCCTCTTTACAAAGCATTGGTAAGGCCTCATTTGGAATATGCAGTGCAATTTTGGAATCCTGTGTACAAAAGAGACTCTTTGAAATGGAAGGGTTCAGAGAAGGTTACTAATTAATAAGGGGATTGGGGGAGCTTGAATATGAAGAGAGACGGAAAATTTACAATTATGTACGCTGGAGAAAAGGCGCTTGCGTGGGGATATGATTACTGTGTATATATACATTAACGCAATACAAAAAACTATCTGGGGCATTGTTCACACAATAGAACATGTCAAAGGCAACGAGGACATCCCTAAGACTTAAGAAAAAGGTTTAGTGGCTTCAAGCCGGAAAGGGTTTTTCACTGTGAGAACGGTAAAGCCTATGGAACTGTCTTCCAGTGGACGTTGTAGGGCAGGTTCATTGGTCAGTTTAAAAAAGCTGGATGAGTTTCTGCAAACAAGGAATGTTGCAAGTTTACTGGTATTGATACATAAAGTAGAGTTGATCCAGGGAAATTTCCGATTGCCACTTGGATCAGGAAGGAATTTTTTCCCCCTTCATAAATTTGGGTGGGTTTTTGTGCCTTCCTCTGGATCAACAGTTAGGCAGACATGAGATATTGCTGGATGGGTTTGGACTGGATGGACGTATGTCTTTTATTCACCTCAAAACTCTAACTATACTATACTACCATGATTTTTTGGTGACATACATCTTAAGTCACTTTACTTTTAGACCGGAGGCCTACATTGTACTGAGTGCCATGGCACTCTGATCTGCCTTAGCTTTTACAATGAAGTTATGAAAGTATAGAATTTGCACAAGGGCTGCTATGAAGTTACCCAGAATCCTCTTATTTGCATATGAGCAGGAACTCCTATCCTGACCTCTCCCGACCTTATTTTGGTGAGATTTTTCTATTATGTTGAGAATATTGAGAATTCGTTGCTGTAACACTTAATTTCCATGATTCATCTACGTCAAGGGAAGAAATTCTATAATTAGCAATTGACAAAAATCTAAAAACTGAAACAAACCGGAAATGTTATTCTTTACATAATATTCCTAATCAGTCAGATGTTGAGTTTCTGACTTGCCAAGACAATAGATGCCTGTATTTAATTACCCATTTATTTATACCCGTCTAGGATTGGTACAGGACCTTCTATAATCACATGGAAAATGGTCCTGTGGGTGTAATAAGTAGAAGAAGGGGTGGGGCTGAAACTGTCATTGTATAGAATGTGTCCAGGCCCAACCCTCGAACAAATCCTTACTGTCAAAAGTGTAAGAATTCCATTAAGGGGATAGGTTAGTTTGCTACTATTGTGTTGGCATTTGTTTCTGCATAACGTTTTTATATGTTTGTGATACTAGGGCCATTATACTGGGCCTTTAAAGGGCATGTCCACCTTAAAAAATAAACTTTGGGCATAAGTAGTGCCCACCTGCCACCCCCCAACCACCGAGATATGTTCATTTAAAATGTTCAGATCGCTACTTAACGGCCCCTTCTCTCGGCGGCGTCTTTCTCATCCAGCTCCCTGCTTGGCAGAAGTTGCAACGGGCTGGACTGGCAGCGAGGGGGTACCAACCTTATGCGCAAAGGGTTCACGCTAGGTGCAACGGTGCAGAGATGGATCCGGATGGTGGGAGAGGGGGGAAGGGTGCATGTCACTGCCTTACTGAAGTTAAGGAAGCGCAGGACCAGATGACTCACTGACACCTCCTTCTCTTCCTTTCCTGGACTTGGACAGGCACTGCAGGAACCATAAGAGCAAGATGTATGGTAAGGATTTTTCTAAATACACAGTGGAGCCAGTAGAGGTTAAATTTAGTATTGGGGGTGGACATGCCCTTTAACAGGGGTTCTATATGTATGATTGCGATCCTACAATTAATCATATTTTACATGTACATGCCATTGCAATTGTACAGTTGCCCATACAATTCCATTGTGGTAGTCTAGATGTATAGCTGAATGGTCGAGAAAAAATGTATGACTGCTGACTTACTTTTACATTAACCTGAGGTATCGAAAGTTCCCATCACAGTCAATTGCATAAATGTGACATGTGGGAGCTCCAGAAGGTTAGATTCTAATGTATGGGCACCTTTAGATATAGGTTGGTCTATAAAGATTGTAAGTGGATTTTATAATAAAAATACGAGGCAATTCTTGCTGTTTGAATCATTTCCATGCCAGGTATCGTCTGTAGGCTTCACACTTTGTATTATCAGCTTTGGCCCTTTTCTGCATTGCACCTTATCATTTCTTTCTTTGTCGTGTGGTTCACCAATGTTCTATGTTGTGTGCTGCTCTCCTTAGTTTTTCAGGTATGTGGTTTCGCTGTTATGGTTACTGGAATAACTTTTATGGGCTGCTATGTAATGGAAGCTTACGCTTCGCTGGAATTAATGAGCCAGGAAGAGATGATGTTTCCGTTGTAGTGATATATTTTCCTAAATCGCTGAGAGAAAAATGCACACATAAATATTTCGTGTTGGCAGCACTAGAGAATGTTTTCATTGTTTGGCTGATTCCTATGAACTGGAACCGCATATAGGATTATAATGACAACCATAGAAAAAGTCGGTACAGCAAATCTTTAATTTCATGCAGTGAAAATGCAAAGGTTTCAAGCAAATCAACTCTCCCAGAGGTGCTGGAAAGGGGGGTCACGGTAGAGATTTGTCTGTGGTCAGATGGTCTTTCAGGTGATTTTTGTACCAGTGAGCAGCTCCAGGTGATTTATGGTCTCTGGCTCCAGTGTGACATGACATGTTCCCCTGTTGACTGGACATTTAGGAAAGAGATCCAGGGTATTTAATAATCGTAGAGGTCTAAAACCAATCAAATTTCAATGGATCACTTCCGCTGTAGCCAATAGAAAGTCCCAACTGACCTACAACCAAAATAATGGTTCAAAAGATTGATCAGTATAATGGAGTTGATAATGCAACAGTCTGTGCTATATATGGGGTCTCATATAAATTTAGCCAAGGACCATATTTTAAACAGTCTTGGAGGTGTGTGTGTGGTTGGATTTGATAACAGGGAACCTGGAAAGGTACTTATGGGCACCTCAATGATTAACACACGGACACAATAAGAACAACAAACCAAAACTAGATTGTAAAGGGTCCAACTGGGTTAGAATTGAAATAATTAGGGTTGAGGGATATGGGTTAATGGTGTCTCCAGCATGGCGATGGACCACAGAATAACATCTGGTCCTTATCCTACACAGTCCGATTGTTTTCGATCACCAAACCATCAAAAATCCAAACCCAACGTAACCCCCTTGTGCTGCAGATCTTATGTAATTTCAGCTTCAAAACAATGAGATTCTGGAAGATGTGCCCACAAGGACACATGATGTTTATACATTTTTATAAAAAGTATTAGAATGTGGACATTAAGCCTTTGGTTCTTCCAGGTGTCGGTGACCCTGAGATCAAATACAAGAATCAAATTGATTTCTACAAAACAAATCTTTGGGTTTTGCATTTATTTTATGCTTTGTAAATCTAGATTAAGATTGACTGAATTAGCTTGCAGTCTCCAGCGTCCATCATCCTACCCACTGGGAACCCAGACTGCCATGTTCTAACTATATAACAAAACATTTACTAACCTACTACAACTAATGGTGCCTTATGTGTGCCATTACTTCATGCACCCTGGAATTACACACACTTCACATCATAAACCGCCACTGGCCGCTGGAGAGCGTTTATCTACTACAGATATGAAATCACCTTAATGTAGTTGCCGTCAGGATGTAAGGCCTGGTACACTGGGCCAACTAATTCTGGACAACTAATGTGCCACAATTTTGGAAGCTGACATGGGGACAGGGAAGAAAAGGACAGGGAGGGAGGCTAAGAAGGGCCAGGGAGGGTCGGAAACTCTACCTTGCATCTTTACCCCACGCAATTGGGATGTCTCACAACCTATGACAACTATACTATTGATGATATACTGACCAGTAGTTTGTTGGGCTTGAATTAAAATGCCTGCATCAGTTTTCTGGCCCAATTAATCTTGTGGTCCATAGAAAGTACAGAATTGGCAGAGGTTAAATGACAAGTCCTCTCAACTAACTAATGAACCTAAAAATCGTTGATCAATCCATTAGGTTGGAAATTAAAGACAAATTTCAACCAGATCGACCAAAATATCATCCGGTCAGTCAAAATATCGGACTGTGTGTGAAAGGGTTTGATCACGATCTATAAACAATTTGCTGGGGCTGGATTAGATTTGTTTATTGTACTGGAACCAAACAAACCTTAATTATCTCTGATAACGATAAAGTTAAACTAATATTTGAAACATTCCATCATTGTGAATGAACTGCAACAAATCTCTACATTTGGGAACTGTCCAGGGTTTTAGACTCTGTGCTGATAACTTTGGCTGCCATTCCTCATTGGGTAACTATAGGAACATCTTTGAATGTTTACAACAGGGATCCTTGAACTATGGCCCTCCGAGTGTCAAAAATACAACCCCCACATTCCTTGACTACAGAGGAGGCAAGGGAATGTTGGTTTTTCAAACATATGGAGGGCCATAGTTTGAGGACCCCGGTTTACAACACAATCATAAACAACAAATGTAAAATTGTAAGTATCTGGACAGTTGAACATAGGCAACAGCAAGTAGGTTGATCTAGTCATTGTAGCCCACAGCTGGGTACACACAACACAGATAAGGAACGTAAGGACCAGGGACTGAAGGGCATGGCAGGCATGGAATTGAAAATGTAAGGTAAGGGGTGGTTAGTATCGTTAATTTGGTAATGGGAGGAAAGGAAAGAGTTAAGGGGGAGGTTTAGGTTTAAGGAGTCAAGGATGGGTGAGGAAGGAGTATAAAAGAGGGTATTACTTTCACTTTTGTTTTCCACAGGTAGTATAGTATAGTATAGTATTTGGGTTGATAAGACTCCGTCCATCCAGTCCACCACCCTCTGCAATTCCTCATTTCCTCCTAACTGTTGATCCAGGGAAGGCAAAAAACCCCCCCCAAATTATGAAGGGGGAAAAATTCCTTCCTGACTCCAAGTGGCAATCGGAAATTTCCCTGGATCAACTCTACTTTATGTATCAATACCAGTATACCAGGTGAAAGAGGAGCGTCTTCCAACCACCCACCGATAAGGAAAGTACTAGTATGGTGTCCGGGAGTAAAGGAGAACTTATAGGAGGGTAGGTAGCATAGTCACAGCAGTAGACGGGGGTCCATAGAGGAGAGAGTGAGTGGATAGGGGAACAAAATCATTTTTTCAAGTTACAGTTGGAATAGGTCCTTCTTGGATAGAGGAGGTGGTCATAAAAGGGGGGCACTCATTGAGCCAGTGTTGGACTGCTGATGAGCTGCCTAGGTTAGTAACAGGTCGGACAACCTCATGGACCGGATTAATTAATACTGTTTTAATAATGTATTTAAAGAATATTTATGTTAATGTTTAATAATTGTTTCATTTGAATGGAAATAGAATTTGCACTTTAAGTTGTAAACATTGTAATAAAGAATCTGCTGTGGCCTTTTTGATCCAGAAGCGGTCTGTGTGTTTTATTAAGGCAGTGTTGTTAGTGGTTAAGGGTTATAAGGTAAATGGAGTTTTCATAGGACTATCAATGCCATGAGCCATTCCAGTTGGGTCTGATGGGATTAAACTATCATCAGCCACCAGTTCTGACCATAAATGACTCTTGTTTCTTGGTGTATGGCCAGCCGAGGACTGTGTACAGCAGAATCCAATGGAACCTGTCTGCTTCATGTTGGTACTGTAGATGGTGTTTATACACATACAACCACCCTGTGTGTACTGTGTGCCCAGGTTAGCTGTTTATTCCTTTGTATAACCATATAATGGTATAAAGGAAATGCCCAGGAAATGGGTTTAGTAAGGGATACGTTTGAGGCTGATGGACACTGTTTACACAGTGCTGAATGGACAGCTTCATCAACTGCTGTATCACAATAGGAAAGACAAGAACATAATGTTCAAAGGCTTGTTATTGAGCCGACCATGACGTCTGGAACCATCTCATGTGTCTCGGTAAACTGCCAATTTTACTCATTGAGTTAATGAGTTGGATCCAGCCCGTGGTTAATATCCTTTAAAGAAAAGCCGACAATGGTAATGGCTCATTTGGGAACATAGATGATATCTGTTTAGGACATGGTGAACCCATCCCGGGAGTAGGAAATAAAACACAAGGGCTGGTTTAACAAGCTGTGCAAAACATTTCAATACATTGCTGGACATCGGTCCACCTACCTGGAAAATGAGCCCACACACTGCCTACTTACCTTCCAACGTTCACCGAGTCCCCAGGTCTGATTGACTCATAATTGTCAAATAAATGGGATAGATGGGAAGTTAAGAAAATGTACTAGAAGACATTAGAATCTATCTTATATCTAAATAAAAAGTGTATGGCTGTCTTAAGGGGAAGTTCAGTGCAAATACATAGCTTTTCAGAAAAAAGAGCAGTATTTTTCCTCCCAACGACCTTAATCGGCCAATTCAGCATTGTGTCTGTGTATAAATAAATACTGACATCCTGTTTGCTGGACCCCTAATAGAGACTGTAATGTCTTGCCCTTGACCCAGGCCTGGGTTGATTCAGTTGCTCAGTAGAGATCTGAGCATGTTTGACCCATCCACAGCCAATCAGTAAAATTACTTTTAGGAACATTCCAAGGAAGTGGTGCATTCTGGGAAGAAGAAGGACCGTTAGAACCCGAAATGTCAGCTCACTAATGTCAACAGCAGGGAACAGCAAAGGTATGAAATCAACTGATTTTTCAAATGGGAGAAAATTGTAGAATAACTAAGAAGACTTACACAAACTAACAATTTAACAAATATTATCATTTCCCCTGAACTGTCCCTTTCAGACGAATGGCTTTTGGATGTTACGCAGGCATTTCCCCGTCAGTTCCACATGCATTTAGCGTAAAATAATTAAGCGAATAAAAATAAATAATAACTGTCGGAGATAAACTGCAAGGCTTTAAACTTCTAGCGAAGAATCTCATATCTGATCCTGTCCTGCGGTCGTTATTACATCATCTACTTTTTATCTCTTGTAAAATATAATGTAGGGGCTAGGCCACACTACGCGCATTTTTCTATCATCTCCAGCCTCGCAATCTCAGTGCGCGAGAGCGTTTGGTGATCTCCAATGTTTTCAATTGGAGTGCATATGATGTGCAAAAAATGCGGATCGCATGCACTCACTTAATGGATCACATGCGCATTTCACAGTCGCACACAAGGAGTGATGATGGGTGGGGCTTAGGCACCTGTGAGCGGCAGGCTTAGGCACCCGTGGGTGGGCGGGGCCATGGCATCCGCGAATGGCAGGGCCACAAGGGGCTGTAGGGAATGGGCCAAGAAGGGCCTGCAACTGGAGAGACCATGTGGTCCATGAGTGGAGGGACCAGGGGGGCTGCAAAGGGGAGGAGACACAGGGCAGATTGACTGACAGGTTTCAGAGCAGGAAGCAGGAAGTGCAGGGGACCTGGTGATGCTGGCCATATCACACACAAAAATGTAAAATCTTCAAAACTATGCAAATAAACAATGGAAATAATTGCAAAAATTTCAGGAGAGCAATTCCTATCATTTACCTAAAGTCATTTTGGACCACAGTTCTCTCTTTAAACAAAAACTGGCCACAGGTTTATATACCGGTTAATCTGTCACACAAAGTTATTGGCTGAGATTGCCCTGTGTACCAATCCTTAGCTACCCATACACGGGCAGATGTTCTTCGGATTTGCGATCGTGTGCAATGATCGGAAATTGGATCGTTAGAAACGCTTGAAGTTCCCCACCTGGGGCTGACAATCTCTGGGGTCTGAAATGGGGTGCTGGAAAATTTCCTACCTGGCCTGATCTTCGATTTTCCGAAAAACCGATATATATTTTCAAGCGGTCGATCGAAAAAACAGGAAATAATTTTCGATATTTTGAGCGATTCTAATTACCAAATTTTGGCCCCATGTATAGGGACTGCTGCTGCTCCTTGGATTGAAGTGACCGCAGTCCTACTCGCATTATAAATCGGAGCGCTAATAGGTAGTTGTGCGCCAAATAAAGGTCATCTTTTACAGTTGGATCCCATAGGGATCCAGAAAGAAAGGTGGATTATAACAATAATGTCACCTTTTTGTACATCAAGCAAGCGGTGATTACAATGCAATGAAACACTTCCACATTTAACAACACACGTACTGCATGTACTGGATGGAAACATGCTATAAATACCCTCCAACATGTGACATGAAGATAATATCCTTCATACAAGACACGTGGCTAAATATCCTGTAACTTATGAAACGTGGCTAAATATCCTGTAACATAGACTGTGGATAAATACACTGTATCATAGGACACGTGATAATAACTGTACATATGACACTGATAAATACCCTGTAACGTACGACACGTGGAAATCTCATAATAAGTTAAATAACAGGAAATTCTAAGTTGTTGATTCATTTTATGCTTTATTGGTGTATTCCCCTTCCCCTTTATTTTTATTTTGCTGTGGGAGCTGCCATATTTCTGATTAACCGTTCAGTGAATTGAAATGAGCAATTTATTACTGATAGGAGGAATGAATTGACAGACCAGCAATCTGTAGAAATGCAGAGAGTATTTTGGCCTCACATGAGCTATAGTTTACTGTCTTTATACAGTGTATTGAGAAAGCGGTGTTTATCCACAGTTCCAGTCTGATTTAGTATGGTAGTCTGACACCTTGTGGCCAAAGTAGAAATGATGCCCATGTACTGTAGCTTGAAATATTGCTACTGCATATATCTGTGATATCAAACCTTGGCACTTTAATGTTTAGAAACTACAACCCCCAGCATGCCTTGGTAGCAGAATACCATAGACATTTGATAATATAATACTATTAGTTTTACTCTTCTTCAATGGTCTGTTGAGATTATGTCAGTGATTTAAACACTGGCAGCTCCCACACAAAGGCATTTTTTTAAAAGTCAAAACCAGATGTAATATATTTTTTTAGAATATAAAAACAAGCAATCCGCACACTCTACAATAACGGATCATCACTGGCAATGCACTGGCGCATTTCGCGATGTACCCATAGTTGCGATATTGAATTGCCATCGGGACATTCACCTCTGGTAAATGAGTCACTATATCACTGGTTTAATCAGAGCCGCTGGTAAATCACTGTATAAAGCACTAAGCCCATGGGGCCCAGTGCCAGGAGGCCCTACTCTTTCATTTTTCCTATGGCAGGTACAGCCTCCCAGATTAAGCATTATAGTTTTGCTGGAGGTTGATCTCTGGTTTCACACATGATGAAGACTATAGTCTCTTTACAAGTTCACAACTCATATTGCCATTTGTCTATATTATCCACAGATGATATTAAAGTTGTTTTCCCTTCGATCCTTGGACTGCCATTGTCTGTAGACGAGGCCTATGCTTACCACGTGTACCTACACTTACATGTACCTACTAAATGGAACGGGGCAATAGGATTGAAAAGTACAACTCCCAGCATTCCTAGCCTGGGGTATTATTACAACATAACCATCTGCACACCAATTGTTTCACATCAGTGGAAATGTAAATGAATGCATGTGATTTGTCTTCCTCACTTAAAGCAAATGGCCATGATGCCGAATGGTATTTTCAGCCCAAACCTTGCCTTCAGATCCGGATTATACCCTATGAGTATCAGCGATGTGTATGGCCACCTTTAGACTATGGTACTGTAAGTGTGGGTATACAGACCATGTGCTATAGATTTATGTCTATATTTACCAAGTGTAATATGGCTATCCTGAAAATAATCAATATAATGTTCTCAGAAATAGAAATACAGCTGGAATCCCCATATTGTAGAAAGTGATTATTACACGTTTGTTATAAAATGACAGGAATTGTGGTTTTGTAACAGGGTGTTTTAATGTACAAATACAATCACTCCAGGTCTTTAGTAGAAGGTTAACGTTTACCCATTTATACTGGATTAGCACCAAGTTATCCATTTCCCTATCTAGTGGGCAAAGGGACGTATTTATAAAGGTGCAGAACTGCGCATTTAACAAAGGTCACCACAAACGTTAATGTACATCACGGCCCTGCGATTACGTAGAGATATTACCTCCGTGATCCTAAGTTGCAGAGACGCGGTTTTATTGAATACGGCCCAAAGACTTTAACAATAATGTTTGATATAGATATTTATCTTACTCCATGAGACCCTGACACATTAAGTCCATAACCAGGGATGAATTTCCCCTTTCTAATCCCCATATTACAAAGGAAATATAAAGGAGAATGAGACAGAAACTCCAGACACCAATGTTTGTTTTAAACATTTATTTAAATGATACTAATTATATTTTTATACAGTGGTTTTACAAAAGTTATTTTAGTCACATAACTGCCAGAAACATGAATCCATTTTATTGGAATTCCCCAGGAAAACCAATACAAAGTGGTGTACACGTGAGAAGTGGAAGGAAATCATACATGATTCCAAACATTTTTAACAATAATAACTGCAAAGTGGGGTGTGCGTAATTTTCACCCCCTGAGTCAATACTTTGTAGAACCACCTTTTGCTGCAATCCAGCGCCAGTCTTTTAGGGATGTCTCTACCACTTGCACATCTAGAACTGGAAATCCTTGCACATTCTTCTGTGCAAAACAGCTCCACTCAGTCAGATTAGATGGACAGCGTTTGTGAACAGCAGTTTTCAGATCTGCCACAGTTCTTGATTGGATTTAGATCTGACTTTGACTGGGCCATTCTAAAACACATGGATATGTTTGTTTTAAACCAATCCATTGTTGCCCTGGCTTTATGTTTAGGGTCGTTGTCCTGCTGGAAGGTGAACCTCGTCCCAGTCTCAAGTCTTTGCTGAGGTTTTCTTCCAAGATTGCCCTGTATTTGCTCCATCCATCTTCCAATCAACTCTGACCAGCTTCCCTATCCCTGCTGAAGAGAAGCACCCCCAGAGCATGATGCTGCCACCACCATATTTGACAGTGGGTGGTGTGTTCTGAGTGATGTGCATTGTTAGTTTTTTCGCCACACTAGCGTTTTGCATTTTTGGCCAAAAAGTTCCATTTTGGTCTCATCTGACCAAGCACCTTCTTCCACAGTGTTTACTGTGTCCCCACATGGCTTGTGGCAAACTGAAAACGGACTTCTTATGCTTTCTGTTAACAATGGCTTTCTTCTTGCCACTCTTCCATAAAGGGCAACTTTGTGCAGTGCACGACTAATAGTTTGTCCTATGGACAGATTCCCTCACCTGAGCTGTAGATCTCTGCAGCTCGTCCAGAGTCACCATGGGCTTCTGACTGCATTTCTAATCAGCGCTCTCCATGTTCGGCTGTGAGTTTAGGTGGACGCCTTGTCTTGGTAGGTTTACAGTTGTCCATACCTTCCATTTCTGAATGATCGCTTGACCAGTGCTCCGTGGGATGTTCAAGGCTTTGGAAATCTTTTGTAGCCTAAGGCTGCTTTAAATTTCTCAATAACTTTATCCCTGCCTGTCTGGTGTGTTCTTTGGACTTCATGGTGTTGTTGCTCCCAGATTCTCTTAGACAACCTCTGAGGCCGTCACGAGTAGCTGTATTTGTACTGACATTAGATTACACACAGGTGCAGTCTATTTTAGTCTGTCTATGGGCAACTGACTGCACTCAGACCAAAGGGGGCTGAATAATACGCACCCCACTTTACAGTTATTGATTTGTTAAAATGTTTGGAATACATTTTTAAACAAATACTTTTACAAACCACTGTATATAACCCAACAATCCCCTGAATTCTACTCTAACCTATCACCCTAACAATCCCCCGAATTCTGCTCTAACCTATCACCCTAACAATCCCCCGAATTCTTCCTCTAACCTATCACCCTAACAATCCCCCGAATTCTGCTCTAACCTATCACCCTAACAATCCCCAAATTCTACTCTAACCTATCACCCTAACAATCCCCCGAATTCTACTCTAACCTATCACCCTAACCCAACCCCCGAATTCTGCTCTACCCCTATCACCCTAACAATCCCCCAAATTCTACTCTAACCTTCACCCTAACAATCCCCCGAATTCTGCTCTAACCTATCACCCTAACAACCCCCCGAATTCTACTCTAACCTATCACCCTAACAATCCCCCAAATTCTACTCTAACCTATCACCCTAACAATCCCCCGAATTCTACTAACCTTCACCCTAACAACCCCCCGAATTCTGCTCTAACCTATCACCTAACAATCCCCAAATTCTACTCTAACCTATCACCCTACCAATCCCCCAGATTCTGCTCTAACCTATCACCCTAACAATCCCCCGAATTCTACTCTAACCTATCACCCTAACAATCCCCCAAATTCTGCTCTAACCTATCACCCTAACAACCTCCGAATTCTACTCTAACCTATCACCCTAAAAATCCCCCAAATTCTGCTCTAACCTATCACCCTAACAACCCCCCAATTCTACTCTAACCTATCACCCTAACAACCCCCCAAATTCTAACCCATTCCAGAGCTGATCCAGAGGAAGGCGAAAACCCCGATCTGGGCCAGAGCCAATTTGCACCAGAACAAGGGAAAAAATCCTTCCTGACTCCCGTGGCGATCGGACTAATCCTGGATCAGCTCAACATTAAAAACTAGTCTTATTACACCTTGGCACTATGGACCTGGTCCAACATGTTCCACCTTTACCATATCTTCCTCCGCAGTTTATCCAGTCCAAGGTGAGAACTTAATCGCTAGGTTCTCATTCCTGGTTAAGGAATAGGTAGTTTGGATACTTACCTCCTAGCTGCAGGTGCTGCTCTGTTCCGGTCTGACCCTTCACAAGGCGGGCAGGCTGACCAATAGAGGAAATGTTCTGCAAGCAGCTGTCCTCCCATGGGCGGCGCATCCCCTGAATTGCCGGCCGTGGGGGGGTCAGGACCGAAGAGGCTACACACACACGGCACTAGGAGGTAAGTATCCAAAC
Organism: Hymenochirus boettgeri; assembly: GCA_019447015.1. NCBI lineage: Eukaryota > Metazoa > Chordata > Amphibia > Anura > Pipidae > Hymenochirus > Hymenochirus boettgeri. The sequence goes on from CM033476.1 coordinate 308,261,098, forward strand.
ACTACCGTATTGTCCCTTTATTAACTGTATGTGAGAATCTGACTAAACACTGGATAAACCTAGAAGCTAAGATGTAAGTAGGGGGAACAATGGAACATGGTTCTACAGGTAGGTACTGACGCACGACACGCAAAAGTATCGGTCGTGTATGGACGTTCGTGTCAGGATGAATTTGATTCAGGACATGTGGGGATTGCCATTTAGTGTTTTTTTTTTCTTGCCATGGGTGTTTAGGTAGATTTCAACCTTTGAGACCTCTTATTTTTTTTTTCACACAAAATCTCTAAAAGCACGAAGTTCTAGAATAACAGCGTCTGGAATTCTTCATATATATACGAAAGCATGATACCGTTACATAGCTGAAGGTGTGTAGATTCCAAAAATTATAGTTTTTGAGGGGTATTTCCAAGTTGAATAGGCTGTTCAAATTACAGAACACTGATTTTTTCTTGTAATTGCACTTCTGCATGTCCCATTTGAGCTAGTTCGTGGCCACACCTCTGTGTGCACCCAGCATATGGATACCGTTTGATTCAGGACATGTGGAGATTCACATTTAGTGAGTTTTTTTGCTTGTCAAGTGGGTTTAGGTAGATATATTAGAATCATTCAGACACAGACACCATAAGACAAGACACAGGGATCTTTATTTTGGATATTACTAGATAAGTGCAGGAGCGAGACTGTTATTAGTACAGATTGGCTGCATGGATGCCGTTTTACCCTTCAGTCAGGTGCAAGGCACTGATTGATTGACTAGGAGAGGTAGGCGGAGACACGGAACCAATTACTTGTAAGAGAAGAGCAGGGGGAGGGCTCTGTCTGATTGGGTGATAGTCATGAGAGGAATACGGAAACTAACTGTAAGTAACTAACTGTAAGGGGGGATATGGGTATTATATGTGTGTGAGACAGTGAGTGTATTAGTGTGTGTATGTGGGTGAGAGGTTGGGCATGTCTGGTCTAGGATTACTGCTTGCTATAGCCCAGTCTATATGGAGCCTTGTCACTCCAGATGTTTAAAAACTACAACTCCCAGCATGCCTTGTGTTCACAACACCACCTTATTAACTCTTACATACCATGATCTGTTTTATTAATAACTAGTAGAGTGCCTGGTTTCTTCCAATCAAATTTTGTTGGGCTTAGTAATTTTCAGAGGGGCAATCACTCAATTCACCAACAGATGGCACACAAAGGTCAGACTGAGTCCTGCAGGCAACTGCAAAACAATTACCCGCATCTGAAATTATACAAACACCTAACCCGCGCCCGTAACCCGCACCTGCTTTACTGTGGGTTCCAATACTGCACCCGACCTGACCTAACAGTAGCTAGACCCGTAACCCCACCTGCACCTGTAGTAAACACTGTAAGCAGACTCACACCTGCTACATATCCGACGTGACCTGCAGCAACCACACCCAAAATTTACAACCTGCAGCCTGCGCCAGCTACCTGTCATGACCAGCACCGCAGCTATCTTACCAAACTGACCCAACCTTTATAAAACTTACTGTGTTTACCCAAGCCTGACATGCAAATTGGCCATTGATGCCCAACTCGATGCAGGATTCTAGGTCAGATCTCATCCTCAATTAAGGGCAACTGTTGAACTTAAACTTACAATGAATGGGCTTAAAATTACCTCAGCCAGAGCCCAGTGTAAAAGTGCTTGCTTGATAGTAGGAAACTGATCCAGAGTGCAGTGGCATAACTACTCCCCTGCCACCCCCCGCGACCGTGGGGGGCCAGGCACAAGCCCAAGATCTCTTCCTCCATCAGCTGTTTAAAATGGTTGATCGCGAAGGGAGAACGGGTCAGGGGCCTGGCCTCCAATCCTACTGGGGGCCCGGCCCCTGCAGATACACCCCTAACAGAGTGCAGTGAATTTGGAGATGCTGGTTAAGTCTCCAGGTCATTTCCTCATCAGCAACATTATTCCCCTGGGTCGTCACATGCGCAGATCCTCCTCCCCGATCACACCAGAAGCCCTTCGTGCTTAAGAGAGAGTGTTAGAACCCCGCCCCTTATTGTAACGCAAAGGCTCCATATGACTGGGCTATAGCAAGCAGTAATCCTAGACCAGACATGCCCAACCTCTCACCCACATACACACACTAATACACTCACTGTCTCACACACATATAAATACCCATATCCCCCCTTTAACAGTTAGTTACTTACAGTTAGTTTCCTGTATTCCTCTCATGACTATCACCCAATCAGACAGAGCCCTCCCCCTGCTCTTCTCTTACAAGTAATTGGTTTCCGTGTCTCCGCCTACCTCTCCTAGTCAATCAATCAGTGCCTTGCACCTGACTGAAGGGTAAACGGCATCCATGCAGCCAATCTGTACTAATAACAGTCAGCTCCTGCTGACTGTTATTAGTACAGATTGGCTGCATGGTAATATTCCAACATAAAGATCCCTGTGTCTTGTCTTATGGTGTCTGTGTCTGAATGATTCTAATTATATCTACCTAAACCCACTTGACAAGCAAAAAAACTCACTAAATGTGAATCTCCCACATGTCCTGAATCAAACGGTATGCCATATGCGTGGGTGCACACAGAGGTGTGGCCACGAACTAGCTCAAATGGGACGCATGCAGAAGTGCAATTACAAGAAAAAATCAGTGTTCTGTAATTTGAACAGCCTATTCAACTTGGAAATACCCCTCAAAAACTATATATTTTTGGAATCTACACACCTTCAGCTATGTAACGGTATCATGCTTTCGTATATATATGAAGAATTCCAGACGCTGTTATTCATAGAACTTCGTGCTTTTAGGAGATTTTGTGAAAAAAAAAATAAGAGGTCTCAAAGGTTGAAATCCTACCTAAACACCCATGGCAAGAAAAAAAAAACACTAAATGGCAATCTCCCACATGTCCTGAATCAAATCATTCCTGCCACCGAACGTCCATACACGAACCGATACTTTGCGTGTCGTGCGTCAGTACCTACCTGTAGAACCATGTTCCATTGTTCCCCCTACTTACATCTTAGCTTCTAGGTTTATCCAGTGTTTAGTCAGATTCTCACATACAGTTAATAAAGGGACAATACGGTAGGTAGTTTGGATACTCAGGGCGGAATACACACCTTCATGCCAAACTTCCGACACCAGTTCAACATACATCCGGAAGGTCTTGTTCATGGATGCTCGTTCGTTTCAGACCCTGTTTTTTTTTGTATTTCCCGCCCGGAAGCCTCTCTGCGCTCTCTCTCCCCTCAGAGTCAGTCCTTGGGTTGCCGCCTCTGCCTCCTTCACGCCTGGCCGCACCGATGGACCAGACCAATGGAAGAAGGGCTTCCAGGTCAGGAGGCACGTCACGTCCGGGGCAGAACAGTAAAGGTAAGCCCCCACAACCAAAATGGCAGGCCCACATCCCATGTATTTGAAACGGCTATGTAGCCGTTCCATTGCCATTCTTCTTCTAAATATTCTCATCCAGTAAAAAACAGTTGAATTTATACCCCTTGCTGTTTCCTGCTGTTGACTTTAGTGAGCTGATATTTCAGGTTATGTAATGGTCCTTCTTCTTCCCAGAATACACACTAACGTGGAATGTACCTAGCAGTAATTTCTACTGATTGGCTCAGATCTCTACTGAGCAACTGAATCAACCCAGGCGCTGGGTCAAGGCCAAGACCATAATGGTCTCTATTAGGGGTCCTGCAAACAGGAAGTCAGTATTTCGGTTGCATTTATTTATACACAGACAAAATGCTGAATGGGCAGATTAAGGTCATTGGGATGGAAAAATGCTGCTCTTTTTTCTGAAAAGTACATGTATTTGCACTGAACTTCCCCTTTAAAGGGAGTGGTAGTATTGTGCTCATGGGTATACGTAAAGAAAATGTTACACAGTGATACTGATCACCCACATTTATATTGTGAGTTCCTAATAAATGGGCTACGGGCCCTTTTGCACCAAGCAGATGTTGGTGTCTTGCGATTTTCATTTCTTTTATGGCGTACGGTGTATGTAATAGAATTCAATTCTTACACTAGAAAATAAACTCTGGAGCATCATCTTAAAGGTCTCGACTGCGACTGTTCCTGTACTGGCCAATGGAAAGACTTGCTTCTCATACACTGTGCCTTTCCATTGAGGAAATCCGGGTTATTGGAAGAGGCAGCGCCAGCACTGGCAGAAACAGGGGAACTTTGACAGTTGTGGTTAATGCAAATACTGCAAACCCAGGGGGTAGGACCTAATGGTTTAGGTACTATTAATAGGGGGATTGGTAAGGTGGGACAAAATAGAGTATAATTGTCTTTAAACAGAGGGATGCTGATTAATCACTTTTGGAAATGTTATGTAAGGCTTATTGCTATTTTCTTTTGTTTTTTTTAGGTAAAAACAAACCGACTGATTATTCTAATTAGAATTTACTTCCTTCATGTGTGAATCATGGGAAATATTACAAACAAGGATCACTTGTGTTGGCATTGACATAACTCTCTGCATGGGAAAAACATTACATAACCGTGATGACCCACTCTTATGGAACGTGCGTTTTAGAATAGAGATAATAAAGTGATAACTTCCAATACTGTCTACACAATTGTGAAAGAGATATCACAAGCAAAACGGCCCTCTACATCAAGACCCACCTGGGACAAGGATTTTAAAATGGAGTATCCAGGTAAAAATGGGCCAGTTGGGAGATATGGAATAATGAAAAAGATACAATATCCTTACTAAAAGAAAAGGATAATTGCAGTTCCACATGTTTCACCAAAATACATCTGGTTACATCCGGCTAAATAAATAAATCTTGAGGGAGCCACGTCATCAAAAACCAAAGAACTATTGGGGTGCCCATGTAGTAAGAACCTTCAATACCCCACAAATAAAAACAAGGTTAATCTAAATAAATGTTGAAATGAGAAAGTATTGATTTATTTTCTACATATTTCCTCTGTGCTCCTACTTCATTGTCTAAACTAATTCATTTGTCCTGTCTTGTTCTCTTTTATTCTTCCTATATTAAGGATTGTATCTCCTTGTTCTAGAGACATGAAATTCAGTACAGACGCAGTGTTCTCCCTAGGGTCTTTTAGCCGGGCGGCCCACCCGGCTACTTTTTCATGCCACCCGGCTGGAAAAAAGTCCTTGAGAGAACATTTAAAGGAATTTAGATGTAGGTTTAATAGGTGCCAATAGGTCAGTAAAAACTCCCGCCAAAACTGCCCAGTCCAGACCCGTTTTTTACACTTGTAAGATTATTTTAGCACATGTTAAATAGCTTTTCCAAGATCCCCCAAGGCCCCAAAAGGGTGGCGCTTGTGCTGCCATGTTACATGGGTTACCTTCAGATGTTGTGGAACTGCAACTCCCTGCAGACGTTGACAAACTACAACTCCCTGCATTCTACAGCTGGTTTTTCATGCCACCCGTCTGGAAAAAAATTCTGGGGAGAACACTGCAGACGTGCGGGACACAGAGGAGAAATGTGCTCTTACCTAGCTAGGGAATCTGTGGAAGATTTCCCAGGCTTATTTGCCAATTTACAGACATTTTTTGCACGTAGACTTTAGTGAACAAATGCAAACGTTCTATGGATTGTAATTACAGCCCAACTGTGACTGTCTCTTTCTTAAAGGGCATGTCCACCCTAAAAACTAGCTTTTAGTAAAAGGGTAGGTGACCCCTGCCCACCCCCAACCACCTACTTATTTCTGTAAAAATACGCCTAAATTGCTACTTACAGCCCCTTCTCTCCTGGGTTGTCTCCAATCCGGCTCTCTGCTTGTGGAAGTTGCAAGCAGGGACCAGACCGGCAGCTGTGTCTGTGATTGGCTAAGACGCGGCCAATCACAGATGCAGCTGGCGATATTGAAGACGCCGCAGGAGAGAAAGGGCTGTAAGTATCGATCTAAGCATTTTTAAAAAATAATATTTCGGCGGTTGGGGGTGGGCAGGGGGGGTACCTTATCCTATAAGGGTTTCACATTAGGTGCCATGGCTGTAGAGGATGGATCCGGATGGTGGGAGTCAGGGAGGGCTCCCCAGCGCATGTCACAGTCCTTGTTGAGGTTAGGGAAGAAACAGGCACCGGATAAATCACTGACAGCTTCTACTTTTCACTTTCCTGGACTTTGAACAGACACAGCACGGGAATCATTTGGAGCAGAGATGTAAGATAAGGATTTATTTAAAGGACACAGTGGAGTCAGGATGGGGTTACATTTTAGTTTTGGGGGTGGACATGCCCTTTAATGAAATGCATCTGTCTCCTAGGCTACTATAAACCACTTTCAGGCAGATTTACCTGCAAGCGCTCGGGGTAGCTATTAGCTGGTATTAAAAAGTCACAATTAAATAGCCAACAATGCAATTTTGGTGTGTACAAATGAATAACACAGCCAAACATTTGCACATTTCATTGCATTAGCCCCTTATTTCTTGTGCTTGATTGTGTAGGTGACTTTTTTCAAAATCCATGCAGACGATGCAAATACATACAATTCCTGTTCAAAGTTACACTAAATATTCTGTGTCTCTTTAATAAGGTTTACTGTGCCCATATATTTAGTGACTTCCCCGAAAACGCTTGGCCCGATTACTTAAAAAGCATCTGGGAATGTTACAGGTTAAGAAAACCTTCCTGGACTTTTACTATCAAATGAATGGGATTGAATGTTGAGTTAATGTAAAGTAGGGCATGTGTATGGCCGGCTAAGGCAGAAATATTGAATGGGATTGAATGTTGATTTAATGTAAAGTAGGGCATGTGTAAGGCCGGCTAAAGGCAGAAATATTGAATGGGATTAACGTTGATTTAATGTAAAGTAGGGCATGTGTATGGCCGGCTAGAGGCAAAAATATTGAATGGGATTGACGTTGATTTAATCTAAAGTGGGCATGGTATGGGCGACTAGAGGCAAAAATATTGAATGGGATTAACGTTGATTTAATGTAAAGTAGGCATGTGTAGGCCGGCAAGAGGCAAAATATTGAATGGGATTAACGTTGATTTAATGTAAAGTAGGGCATGTGTATGGCCGGCTAGAGGCAAAAATATTGAATGGGATTGGCGTTGAGTTAATGTAAAGTAGGGTAGTGTATGGCCGGCTAAACGCAGAAATATTGCATTGCAGCTCTTGGTAAATAGCGCACAGTAATAACTGAAGGTTTGTACAACAAAATCTGATCTTTGATAAAAATTATTTCTATTAATTATCAAGGTTTCCAGATATTTTGTACTTACATATGGGTTACACAGTGAAGCAAGTTATCTCTTATTATACAGAGGTCAGTTCCAAGCATTATTGCCATATTAGATAACCGATGATGATACTGAAGACATTTACTGATTGCAAGCTAACAAGCTAACCTCCTTTCATGTGGAGTGAGCTGGTCAATATCAATGTTTATTTGGTGGTGGTAATGGTGGCGTCAGTTACGGATCAGCAAGTAAATCATTGATTTAGGTAGGTATTCATTGATCCATAAGGACCCCCTTTCCTTAACCCCCAGAAATGGTTAGACACATTTCATAGAAACCGACTTCCATTTTTCAAAGTAATGTAGTTCCTAATATAACATCAGCTGATCCCTTGCCAGAAGACCTGACTTCTGCCTTCTGTTTCAAGCCGGTTTCGAGACAGCAGAAGTAGTAAGCGCTCTGAACCATCTCTTCTAGGTATGAACTGTCAGTCATGGCCACAAAGTTGACCTCAAAGCCAAGCTTTGGGGGATGGGGGTGGTGGGGGGCGGTGATTAGACATATAAGAAATTTTAATTTAAGGGGTTACATTCTTAATCAAAATAAATTCTGAAATTGAAACGCCTCTTTCATTGCCATAGCAAGATTACTGTAAGATTACTATCACTGTGAATCGAAAAGCTTTTTACATATAGTGGGAGTTTATTATTATATAACATTTTTTCTTATAGAAAGATTTCACCTGTTCCTGATAGGGATTTCCCCTTCTCTGTAGAACATCAATAGATGGGAAATTCACAGAAAAAGGTTAACCAGAATTGGGGAGGATCTTCAGCAACCAAGACAGGAAGACGTGATTGAGGCTGATATAACTCAGGCACAAGTTTCCCTTATAATATCTATAGATTTTGACCATAAAGCTGGAGAATGTTTGTTGTGTTGTCCCCATGTAGGAGACCAAGATCTCCAGCTTTTAGCTTAGATAATTCTCCACCTACATGCAAATCAATGCAATTAGCACATGGCCAATAATTCCCAATCTTGATTGCTGAGCTGATCATAACGTTTGGGACATAAAATTGTCCATATTCACTTTAAATTGACTCTATCACGCCAGAATATCAAGCCAAAGTCAGCCTTGAATGATCAGACATTTGTACAGTCTGTAGCGTGTTCCTAGGTTAATTATTGTACACAAACTATAGGTTTTGTAAGATGCTCCACCCTTTAGTGATCCTAAACATAAAGTGACCACATCCAACTGTGTACATGCCTACATTAGGGTGGGACTTACATAAATTAATGAATTGTTATTAATTAGAGTGTTAATGTAATTAAATATGCAATTTATTACTCTTACTTTTGATATTGGGGCTCGTGAGCAGTACAGCCCAGAGGGGAACTAATGAGTGATTTGTATTAATCACTATTGTGTGCAGAGATAGGGGGTCTGCTAAGGAAATGAGGCAGTGTCGAAGGGAGGAGCTATCATCCACTGGCATAAGTGGCTACTTAACTGCTCACTTCGTACTGTCTGTTTAAAAATGGGAGGTAGGAGCAGTTTTTTGTTGTTTTTTTAAAAAGAGCGTCCCATTAAGGTATTTATTACCGTAAAGTCAAAAATGAAGAGGTTCATGACCCCATTCGTGGCACAAGATGTGAAATGAACAGTCACATTTTATTTATTGCTGAAATCTTGTTTTTAAAAAAACCCATTTTCTGTATTTTACTTGGAATGTGGAACTAAAGGCTCTTGTGATCTGTTGACATTCTTCTGTTGTTTCTGCTTTTAAAGAAAAATATAAGGGCCCCCCCAAACAAAACATTAAAGTGAAACTCAACTTATATAAACATTTTAATTCAAAAGTCCTGTGTAACAAAGACAGAAAACTTGGAATGCTGGGGGGGGGTTGGCGCAATGCAGTGTGGGTAAGGCCTCAGCATTCGGGAGAAGGTATTTTATTGAAGAATGCAGAATTGGGGTTGTAATTTGGTTAAATCCATAGTTTGGCAGTGATCGATCAGATTAAAAAATAAAGCCAATATTTTGGTCAATTTTGCTAAACTATCTATATCTGCCGAAACATTGCCCATGTTTACCGCCTGGAATCCCTTAAAAATGTTTTAAAGGGGAAAAGTGGGTTTGGAGGAAGCAGAAGCAGCAGTTAAGCCTCTTACACACGTTGGATAATTTCGTACGATGCAGCCTACGAACATTTAACAACATTATCGTTAATCCTTATAATTGAAACGACATCTGTACACACAGCAACAATAGTCACCACGATAGTCGTTAGATATAGACGTTCGTACGTAAAGTAACGTTTATATATTTTTTAGAACGTTAACAAAATCTGCCGACCATGTACAATATACGATAATCGGCAGAACAAATCTGCCAGGCTGATCGCGGAAAAAGCAATAGTCGACGGTCATTGGTCTTTGTCGATCGTTGATGCTATATTTTCGTACGAATATCGTGCTATGCTCGTTCGTTTGCATGATTCATGACAATTATCCAACGTGTGTACAAGGCTTTTTTAGCCAAACATCGGGCCAGTGATTGACTGCTATTTCCCGAGCTGCTTCCCTGTGCATGTGCACACTCATACAGCTTTAAGAGGAGACAACAACCTATCAGGGAGGGGAATTAAAAGGAACACTCGGCTGCAAACAGATTCAGTTTTTCTGGTAAGAGCTTTATAACTCTTGTGGTTTTGGGGTTGTGTGTGTGTGGGGGGGGTAATCAACTTATAAGTAGTTTATATTTCAAGTTCAGTGGACTTGCCCTTTAATCTTCCTCAATATGTTTTAACCAATACAAATCCTTCCTCTAGGAAGTTATGGTGAGGGATGGAACCAGCTTTTCAATGCAGAACCCCACATGCTGGAAATGATGTTAGATACATAGAGATGATGGAGTTTCTGACATGAACGGACATGTTCTTATCCAAATGTGGAAATATTTGTGGCGTGCACTGCTGGCCTGCTCACAACACAACAGCACACGAACAGCTGGACCCAGCAGTTGGAGGCTGGTACCTTTGAGGCCAAGGCTACTTTCAAGAAAGGCATACAGACATTTATTAGATGCTTTAGTGTTGGAAAAAAGCAATATGGAGGCGGGACCCCAGGCAGGAATGTTTGAGTTGATATTTGAAAAAAAACAATATAGGAGAACGTGAAAAATATTTCCCGATCCATACTTACAGCTGTTACATTGATTGCAAAGTAAAATCCAGATAGGAAACATCGCAGGTAAGAAACCGGTGGGCAGTTCGATGTCTGTTTAAATGAACATCTAATCAGCTTTAACATCTTACAAGTGTATGGCCACCGAAAGTTAATATTTCTGAGGATCTTTAACCCCATTCCCAGGCAGCCAGTGCAGAGAGTTATAGGAGATCTACCTAAGTCTTCTGCCAGCATTGGTTCTACTGCAGCCAAAGAAAGTGGAGTCGATCTGCAAATTCCTGGGATTGGCAGTGGACCACCCTGATAACCTGCACTCGCAAACCTACTTACCTGGCATTACTGAACTGAGATGCTCATCTGTGCTTGTTGCTTTCTCCTCTTAAAGATGTTTGATCTCTGACCACAGCCAATCATTGACTATGACGTTATCCATCACAACCGTGACTGTCTGAGCCAAAAGACCGGGAAAGAGGACAGCAAAGGGCAGTTTGAGTTTCAAACAGGATTGCGGTTTTCGGGTTGGGATGGGAAGTACAAAATTTCAGTAGAGGGTGGGCAGGTTTGGGAAGTTTAAGGCAGAAAGCCTGATTGATGGATTGTTACCTAATTTCACCCAAATGAAAAAGAACATACCATGGCACCCGGCTTGCAGTCCTGTGTATCTTTATTATCTCATACACAGGAACATCAAAGTGACGTTTCGGTACAACATTAAGAAAATAAGACAATAAAGATACACAGGACTGCAAGTCTGTGTGTTCATGGTACTTTCTCAATTGTATACTGACTATTGCCTCAGTCTGCCATAAAGCACCCACGCAGGGGTGTGCAGGATTCCTCTTTTGGTTTATCTAATTTTACCCAAAAGTTCATGTTTTGTGTTTAGTTCCCCTTTAAAAGGCATTATAGTATTTTTGGAAGAATATACGCAGGGTGGTGAAACATTTGAATTACAAGGTAAACTTCATTACAATGAATTTAAATGACTAATTGCAGCCTTCCATAATCCTATGTTATAATGATATCCACAAGGGAAACAAGGCTGAACGACTTGCAGAAACATGCATGTATATTTCAATATAAACGGCTCTCTCTCTGCACGGAGAAATGAACATCTGTTTTCCAGCCATCAAAAGCAATTATAGGATTGAGTAGATGATGCATGAGAGTCTTAGGGAGGCGCAGAGAGGGGACCTCTGGGGAAAGGAGGCTTCCATCAAGCACGTGCGCATGACACGCTAATTATATAACACGGCCTTTCATGCTTTAGGCTAAATAGAATGGAAATCTCTGCAGTACTGGGGGGAAACTGCCAGTGAGAGTCCTTGAAAATCCATGTTATGTAATGGAGGCGGGTAGGTCAATTTAAATAGATATGCAAAGTAAGCAGAAATTAGTAAATAAATAAGTAATAAAATAACTAAATTGCAAACTAGATATTATTATGTATGTACATAAAAAGCAATTTGCAGTGACCGGTCTTGCAGTCCATAGAAGGTTGCGCGATCTGCCATGATTTATGTCCGATCGGATTATTGTGCATGTTTGGCCTGCTGTAGTCGTAGTAGCCAATAAGATGTTAGCAAATTTTTCATCCAATGGTTGAGCTCAGCTTTTGCACCTCTAATGCGGGTAACCACCATGCAATCCTTTGTGCCGGGTCGACTGTTCGCCACTAGAGACTGGTCGGCCTGGACGAATCACTGATTGTCTGTTTTCCCAATCCTAATGAACGGACGACCCCCACCAGTCGCGTTGCCCGCAAAAAATACCTCAGATTATTCAGGAAGGCCGACCAAATGTGATTAGTTGTCCGAAAAATCTGCTCATGTGTACCCAATTGTGTCTTTTGTCCAGATCACAGACAGGTGTCAGATGCAGAAATTGACCTGACCAGCGAGGGAAAGTAATCTGGAAAATACAGACTTTACCCAAGGGTGAGGACTAAGCGGTTTAGAAAGGGAGCAAGGATTGTCTTTTAAAGAAACAAGAAATACAAAACATAACCTGGGAAATATAAGGCAGCAATCGAGTTACTCACTTTTGAAGATTTATATCTGGATCATTAGATAGGGGGCTGACAGAGTCCAATGCTAGCCCAATGAATGGAGAGGCATGGGAATTCTGATGGAGCTGCGTGATGTCAATTTCCAAGCTCTACGGGGAAGCCCCACAATCTCTGAAGTGGTGAGTACATTTCAGACATTACATTTAGAAAATGAAAGGCAGTGATACAGGTTGCTGCTTTACCTCCCCAAACATTACATTTATTTAACCAGGAAAGCAAACTACAGGGATATATAATCCAGGGATAGTGAGAACTTTACATCATAACATGAAAACCCTTTCTCTAACAGAAACTTTAACATTGGTTTGAAAACTCCCCAGTTCTGTTTAATTTCCTCCTTCCCAGTTTATTAATCTAATGTTGGTTCCCTTGACCATATCTGGAATTTACACGTAAAGGACAAGTTTACTCCACACGGAGATTGTATTATTGTTATAATGTGGGTTTTAAAGCGATTGCAATACGCAGTGGGAACCTGTAACCCTTACAGGAAACTGGACTATTTGCTCAGGTTTTCCTGGTGAATGCTGCACCCAGTGCTGATTAAAGGGGCGGATCCCAAGAACGACACAGAGCAAAAAAATAAATAAAATAACTCTCCAGCTCTTGTTAAGCCTGCAGCTTATGGAACGTTTATTAAAATTAGCTTAATGTTGAGGTGAAAACAGCTGGAGGCTCTTATATGTTACGTGCTCTACATTATAACCAGGTCTGCTTGAAAAATAGAACATTGGGATTTCTATGGTTCCAGAATGTAGGATAACTCAATGGGATGATGAACCTCCCTTGTATAGCTGGACATAAACATGCAATTTCCTCAGCATGTGTGTGGACAGATCAAATTGGTATCTGTTGGCACACATGCCAGGACCCGACAGATCCCCATATGCGGTATAGGGATCGGTCGGCCGTGCAACTACAACATAGTCATAAAAGTAAAGGGGGCCGATAGCAACCAACAGAAATGTTCTGTCATTCCTACAGACTGTTATGGGATACGGGCGTTCGGCGGCACTACGTTCGCCGGGGAAGAGCCCTACACACTCACGATAATGGGTAAATCCCCGACAGGGATTAACACACACATTTAAATTGTTGTCTCTTTCTCAGTTAAGGCAATGGTAAGAAGGCCACACATGCAAAGAAACGGTCTAACAATCCAGATAAATCAGTGTCCAGTTTGTTGATAAAGAAATAACTGGACAGTTTTGTTACTACACACCATCTCACTGCTGTACATTATTGAGATGCTGTGTGATCATGATTTGCGCATGTACAGCATCTTTAGGCCGTTATTTTGTGCAATAAGCCAGCCACGACATTTCACTGAGTCATGGCAAATTTGACCCTATTGTGTGGTCTTTAGTGTCGGCTGGGCTACAGTTTATTGACCAGTTATCTGGCAGTCTTAAATTGTACCATGGATACTAGGGCCTTAAGACTGCATTCAACTATTTGCATGTTTGCAAACATTCTGGACATAAACTGGCCATACACACATTAGATGTTTAGGCCAATGATATGTTGATTGGACGTTGATAGTTCCCCGAATGGATTACACCTTACGATCGTTACAGCTATAATGTTGGTTGTAGAGTGGATTGGGAATCCAGTTTGGGAATGCGCAAGTAAAGACCTTACATGTCACGTGGATACCAAGCCTTATAAGGAGTAGATTCTCCCGCCCAATGTCTCATAAGGTAATGGAATATGCTGGGTGCATGTAATAATGATTAGGTCTGAAGGTGTCATGTGACACAGAAACGCCACTTGTGAATAAACATTGCTATTTAAGTCTGGTAAGCGCTATCAGTGATTTTTACCTGAGTACCTGCACTGGCTGTGGTACATAGCAGCACCCAGCATATTCCATTGCGGGAGAATCTACTTCTATTTTAGGATTTGTATCCAAGTGACATTTAACGTCTTCCCTGCATGGATTTCCCACTTTACAACCAACATTATAGCTGTAATGATGTAAGGTGTAATCCATTCAGGAAACAGCTATCAGTGATTTTCTATCCTGGATACCATGCCTTAAGTTGGCCATACAAATGCGATTTCCACAGCATGTGTGCCGACAGATCACATTGGTATCTGCCGGCACACATGCGGTGGGAGCCGCACACACACAGACACACTGATTGTTCTGTGTATACCACAGGGGGATCCGTCTAAAGTGTGCCCATACACAGAACGATCGGATTGGCTTGATAAAGACCAATGGATATTTTCTCTTTCCCGACCGACTGAAATGCCCACTACGGTTGTTCATCAGCACTGCGGTCAGTCGGGACAGCCCTAAAACACGACGGTAATGGGTAATCCACGTTTCCCAACGGGATTTGCCCATTTAGTGAGTATGGCCACCTTTAGGTGGAATTACCCCAAAGTGGCATATTGGTGCAAACCAACAACACTACAGCCTGAAAGTGTATGACTCAGTTCTTAACCTTTTAAAAAAGAGGCTATAGCACTCACTGTGGAAGGAGGAGTCTTCTTAGCACAACTGGTCCCATGGGCTGCAATGGATTATCCAAACTAATATTACACGTTAGGTAACTGTAATAAGGCCTCTTCCTCACAGGAAAACAAGCTCGGGCAAATTTCAGAATCTACAATTAAAGGAAGAAAACAATCTTGTCAAAGACAATGTCAAGACCGCAGTCTACTGGCAATCAAATACAGACACATTAGAATCTCAATGAAATCTCAATGCAGAAACGCCTGGGGGATAACGAACTGGAATTACAATGGAAGAATCAAACAACTAAACTTGACATTTACAAACACCAAGAGGAATCTAGAAAGGGAAAATAAATAGATTAGATTGTGTTTTTCTCTCGACCTGGGGTTGCACCATGTCCAAATCTCATTTGGAGCGATCGGATAAACTGTTTGGGTTGATCGTTAGATGATTGCTCTAAAGGGATTTATCTAAATGATCTCCATACAGACAGGCTACTTTGCACTATTGGGAGGAAAGAGCAATAAAGAGATTATCTACAGCATGGGAGAACAATGTCTGTCAATCCCTGATATTGTTCCCTTAAAACAAGGGAGCTATGAAAATTGTTATATGCACGGTGTAATCCTCTAAAGTACTGTCTGGAAATTGGAGAATAACGAGACAATTCATCTAGTACTGTCTGTAACTGGAAAATGTACGTGGTAATACCATCTAGTACTGTCGGGAAACTGGAACATGTATGTGGTAATTCCATCTAATACTGTCTGGAACTGGAAACATGTATGTGGTAATTCCATCTAGCTGTCTGGAAACTGGAACATGTATGTGGTAATTCCATCTAGTACTGTCTGGAAACTGGAACATGTATGTGGTATTCCATTAGTACTGTCTGGAAACTGGAACATGTACGTGGTAATACCATCTAGTACTGTTTGGAAACTGGAAATGTATGTGGTAATTCCATTAGTACTGTCTGGATATTGAAAAATGCCGGGGTAATTCCATCTAGCACTGTCTGGATATTGAAAAATGCATGGGGTAATTCCATCTAGTACTGTCTTGGAAATTGGAAGATGTATGGGGTAATTCCATCTAATATATGGGGTAATTCAATTTAGTACTGTCTGGAAATTGAAAGTACTGTCTGGAAATTTGAAAATGTATGGGGTAATTCCATCTAATGTATGGGGTTATTCCATCTAATATATGGGGGGTAATTCCATCTAATGTATGTGGTAATCCATCTAGTACTGTCGGATATTGAAAAATGCATGGGGTAATTCCATCTAGTACTGTCTGGAAATTTGAAAATATGTGGGGTAATTCCATCCAGTACTGGAAATTGAAAGTACTGTCTTGGAAATTGGAAGATGTATGGGGTAATTCCATCTAATATATGGGGTAATTCAATTTAGTACTGTCTGGAAATTGAAAGTACTGTCTGGAAATTTGAAAATGTATGGGGTAATTCCATCTAATGTATGGGGTTATTCCACCTAATATTGGGTAATTCCATCTAATGTATGGGGCAATTCCATCTAGTACTGTCTGGAAATTGGAAAATGTATGGGGTAATTCCATCTAATGCACAGGGTGAATTCCATCTAGTACTGGCTGGATATTGAAAGTACTTGCTGGAAATTGAAGAATATAAAGGGTAATTCCATTTCACATATTTTGTCACATTGTATGTATGGGTTATTCACAGTGTGCCTAAGGGTCTTTTTCTCTCCTTTGATGGATTTAGTACTGTCTGGAAATTGAAAGTAATTTCAATCCCATCTATTTCTGGTTGAAATGTGTATGGGGTAATTCCATCTAATGTATAGGGTATTCCATCTAATGTATGGGGGATTCCATAAATTATAGGGTAATTCCATCTAATGTAGGGTAATTCCATCTAATGTATAGGGTATTCCATCTAATGTACAGGGTATTCCATCTAATGTATAGGGTAATTCCATCTAATGTATAGGGTATTCCTCTATGTATAGGGTATTCCATTAAGGTATAGGTATGCAATCTAATGTATAGGGTATTCCATCAATATAGGTATTCCATCTAAGTAACAGGGTATTCCATCTAATGTACAGGGTATTCCATCTAATGTATAGGGTAATTCCATCTAATGTATAGGGTATTCCATCTAATGTACAGGGTAATTCCATAAGTACAGGTAATTCCATCTAATGTATAGGGTATTCCATCTAATGTATAGGGTAATTCCATCTAATGTACAGGGTAATTCCATCTAATGTACAGGGTTTCATTAATGTATGGGTATTCCATCTAATGCAGGGTAATTCCATCTAATGTATAGGTATTCCATCTAATGTATAGGGTAATTCCATCTAATGTACAGGGTAATTCCATCTAATGTACAGGGTATTCCATCTAATATACAGGGTATTCCATCTAATGTATGGGGTATTCCATCTAATGTATGGGGTATTCCATCTAATGTATGGCGTATTCCATCTAATGTATAGGGTAATGCCATCTAATGTATAGGGTATTCATCTAATGTATAGGTAATTCATCTAATGTATAGGGTAATTCCATCTAAGGATGGGTAATTCCATCTAATGTATAGGGTAATTCATCTAATATACAGGGTAATTCCATCTAATGTATAGGGTAATTCCATCTAATGTATAGGGTATTCCATCTAATGTTATGGTAATTCATCTAATGTACAGGGTAATTCCATCTAATGTAGAGGGGTAATTCAATCTAATGTATAGGGTAATTCCCTTTAGTATGGCTGGATATTGAAAGTACCTGCTGAAAATTGAAAACTATATTGGGTAATTCCATTTAAAGTACGGGGTAATTCCATCTAGTACTGACTGGATATTGAAAGTACTTGCTGAAAATTGAAAAATATATTGGTTATTCCAATTATGTACGGGGGTAATTCCATCTAGTACTGACTGGATATTGAAAGTACTTGCTGAAAATTGAAAAATATTTTGGTAATTCCATTAAATGTACGGGGTAATTCCACTAGTACTGACTGGAAACTGGGATAAATCCATCTAGTACTGCAATAGCCTGGAAATTTCCACTCAAATTCAGAGAAGAAAATATTTTGATTTTCTTATAAATAAATAAAGGGTGGGGAATGAACAAATGACTTTCTGTCTAAGCTTGTTAGCCTTGGGGGATATTTTCCAGCCTTAATAGGAGCCAACGCAGGAACAAAACATTGGAATCATTATTAATGTTATTACAACTAAATGTTCATGTTGCGTAGGAGTTTCACAACTGTTTCCAAAAATAAAGATTTTTGGTTCATAATTTAAATGCTACCGAACAAGCAAAGGACTGGCGTTTGGACAGTGTCTCCCTACATACAATTACCAGAGCCCCCCCTATATATTATTAAAGCTAATCTACTCCTATACGTTTACTAACCTAATATCAGCATTAGGGGCATAAGCACAGGAGCTCAGCTGGTATTGTTCTATGTGAACTTCCATTAGCAATGGTGACTTATGATGTAGGAGAATTTTTTATGTCTCCAGAGAAAAAGGTACACACCCCTATTTTCATCACCAGGTTGACAGGTACAGATAAGTATGACGGTCAAGCGGCCAACAGACATGTGACGAATGGATGCTTCTCGTACATGTGTGGCCACTGGTCAGAGGGATTTGTAGATCCGTCGGTTTAAATCTCCAAAAGTCACCTGCCCGAGCGGCCACACACAAATGGCAATCTTGCGATTTGCCCAGCGGGCCTCGTTTACAGGCTTGCGTGCATGAACCCATAGTGGATCCTTGAACTAAGCCTCAACGATGCTACATTGTTGGAAGGTTTCAGATATTGGATTGCAAAAGTAGGTGGAGTACAGCTCCAAAAATGATGCTAGTTAAATTTCTATAGTGGCTAATGTAACAACAGCTGGTCTGGGAAAATGGCAACCAAAGGCCAATGTTAGGTACATTTAAGTAGCATGTTGTCTGTGTAAAGGTCTGTACATGCTCACACAGCAAATTTTTTTGGGGTGAAGGCTAATGAGTGCTCCGCCAAGAATCAGGATGTATGGACGATTGGTCAGTGATCGTTGGTTGACCCTTGCGCCCACACATGGGCAATTCTTAGACTAAATGTTCGGTCGTTGATCATCCCTTGGGCAGAAAGTTATCGCTGCCATTTTGCTTAATTTGGACTTAGTGCCACAATATTGACATCCATCCGGTGGATAAACAAAATGGCAGCCACCCGAATGCTGTGTATGGTGATCGCCCCTCGGGGGGAAATTTTTACTCAGAGCTTTAAGTCTCTCTTCCTATCAGCAGCTAATTGTAAAACAATGCTAGACATACTGATTACTGTGCTTGTCTAAAGGTGGGTACACAAGTGCCAATCTTCATCCTGACTGGCAATTCGTCTATTCGAGGACCACATGGTCATTTGTGGTTTTCCGACACGTCCCATGTTCGTTCTGCGGACGAATGGTTGGATGTCAGTTGCGTAAAAGTTTGAGTTATCATCTCCATTTTCAACAAATTTTGACTAATAATCTTGAAAATGAAAAGTGTTGTTAAAAAATTGCCAAGTATGGGTGGCGAAAATGCGTTTAGTGAACAAATTTGTAGCCTACAAATACATCTCTGGGTGGTCTCATTACATTACGGTGGCTTTACTACAATACAATTAGTTGGGGGAGATGATTTTTTTAGATCAATTACTGTAATATGATCGGTAATTTTTGAATTCCGCTTTTTGAAATTTCTATGTCCTACCAGGTGTTCAGCTGAGGTACGGTGGTGTGTAGATAGCAGGGGGAAATATGGTTTTGTTGGGTTGTGCCAGAGAAAGGGTTTGCTGCTTCGGTACCTGCAGAAATGATTATTCGTGGTGTGAACAATGTCCGCAATGTGGAAGTCTGGAGCTGAAAAGTATCACTGATCCTGAATGGAAAATTTCCCATAGGATAAAGCTGGGTACACACAGTAACGATAAAGCCCCGATACCGTCGGATCTGACGGTATCGGGCTTTATCGTTACTGTGGTACCTTTGTTTCCGAATGAGCGCACGGCCGGGTCGGCTGAACGCTCGTTCGGGAAAGACTGAAAATTTCCATTGGCCGCACGCTAGACTCCCTATAGAGGAGTCTGCTGCAACCAAGGAAACACACAGTCCCCAATGTTCTCCTATGCTGTGTATAGGGTGAATGCTCGGGGACTGTGTGTATGCAGATCTTTGAAAGATGACATTTTTTACTGTCTGTACTGTGTGCACCCAGCTTAAGGCTGCAAGGCAGAGAAATGGCAAAAAATGCTTTTGAGTGTGATGTATGTATGATGTCTAATTTTTTTATATAAATTTACATAAATCAATAATAAAATTTTAAAGCGCCACTTGGGTACGCGCGCTGTACATTATAAAAACAGAGTATACAAACAAGGGGATAAGTGCAAGCCATTATACAGATAGATAAATTAAAAATGAAATACAATTTCATACATTAGTTAAGAAAGATATATATATAATATACATATATATATAATATATATATATATAGTATAAATTGATATGTGGCAACAAGCCTCGACACATTAGGAATGAGATCCCTGCCCCAAGAGCTTACAATCTAATAGGGCTATGTACCGAGAGCCACTATCACAAAATTGTGTCTTAAAGTTCCGTTAATGTCTAACAGGTATTTATCCAACACTTAATGTGATTTTAGAAGTTCGATGCGTGCGTTATTCTCGTTAACTTTGCGCGTCTAGACATGCAAGTAATTTACCAAATTTTAACACCATTAATGTGTGAGCTGTAAGGGAATGGGCCAAGGGGGGCCTGCAACTGGAGGAAACCAGGGGGGCTGCAAAGGGGAGGAGACACAGGGCAGGTTGACTGACAGGTTTCAGAGCAGGAAGCAGGAAGTGCAGGGGACCTGGTAATGCTGCTGCCATATCACACACAAAAATGTAAATATCTTCAAAACTATGTAAAATAACAATGAAACTAAATTGCAAACATTCTCAGGAGAGCAATTCCTATCAATTTACCTCAATTTACTTAAAGTGGTTTTTGGACCACAGTTCCCCTTAAAACAACATATAAAACATTTGCATGGGTTTTAAAACTACCCCCAATGCTTCAACACAGCATTCCCTTTAAATACCATGTGACTGCCTGTCAATCCCACCAGATGTAGAGTAGAATGTAACACTTCCTGTATGGTAGGGATATGGAACAATCCTCTCATTATTCAACAGAAATTTCGCGAAATGCATCTTCACTAGTGGGCGGGGTTTTCATGGGGATGGGCGGGGTGACGAGCGATTGAGTCCAGCGCAGCGACTGCCGTACGTTCATCAGTAGAGACTGTGCAGGAAGTCGGACGGGCGCCATCTTGTATTTTTTTTTTTCCCTCACGATGATTAAATCCTCCATGATATCCATGCACACGGAAAAACTACCGGGATGCTACTGCCTTACCAGCTGTACTGCGCGGGGGGCGGTCGGGGGTACAGTCGGACAAGGGTTCGGCTCCTGTGCCCGCAGTTCCTCTTCCTTTCCGCCGGAGTCTCAACTCTCCGTGACCGCTCGACCCCCACTCGTTGCGTGTAATGGACGGAGGAGACACAGCTGAGAGGCCGCAGCCTGTTGGGTTTGTACACACCGACGGGGGGTCCCTGTCTTCCTCCCAGGGGGACGAGCTGGACGATGAGGTGGATGACGAGGATCTGACACGCTCCCGAGGATCACCTCCCCCCCGGACACCCCATCTGCCCTAAGGACTCCCTGTACCTGGAGACCCAGCAGCTGCTTCTCGCTTTCTTTCGGGAATATAGTGAGGGAGAGAGCGGGGGGATTCAAGGCCGCGATCCTGGTACCTCATGGCCGCCAACAGAGGGCGCTGGAGACCCTGCGGAGGGTCGGAGGGGAGATCATAGAGAAGCACAAGATGGTGTTTGACGGTGAGAGCTCGAGCTTAGTGAGGGACCCCTCGTGGCTATTGTAGGGGACATGTGTCTGGATACCCATAGTACAGCCCAATGTGATACCCCATTAATAACATACTTCTCATTCATTATGGGGGTAATAATGCTCCAAATGGGGTAATATATTCATAATATGGGTATAAATTCATAAGGGGGTAATACAAAATCATAATGGGGTAGTAATATAGTAATCAGATCCAATTCATTGGCCTGGATTCCCATGGTACAGCCCATGTAACACCCCATCAATAATATTCTCATTCATAATAGGGGTTATAATACTTCATAATTTGAATAATAAGTCATAATATAGTGGATAATGCACCCCGAACTGTAAATTATAAGGATATTAGAAGTCACAAGGATTTCGTGACCATATAAAAGACAAGGCCACAGGCCGAGTGTCTTTTATACAGGTAACAGAACTCCAAGGTGACTTCTAATATTCCTTAAATTTACAGTTTGGGGTTTATTATTATAACCTACCAATTTGTGCTTCTGGTTTCCTTCTCCTGGAACTGTAGGATTATAAGGATATATATATACCACTGCAGGGGTAGGTTATAGGGGTAATACTATAATTCATAATGGGGATAATATAGTAATCAGACCTAATTCATTGGTCTATATTCCATGTTATAGTCCAATGTAACACCCCATTATTAACAAATGCTTCTAATCATGAGGGGGGTAACAGTAATTCATAATAGGGGAATAATAATTCATATGAGTAATGATAGTAATTCCAACATCATTGGACTGGATTCCCATGGGTACAGCACAAAATGACACCCCATTATTAATAGTAACAAAATACTTAAAATTCATAATGGGGCGGGTAATAATTTATTAATAATTCTGAGGCATTGGACTGGATCACCATGGATACAGCACATTGTGACTCCCCCATGAATATTAACAAATTGTTAAGATAATTTATAATAGGGGTTATAGTAATTCACAATAGGGTTAATAAAATCTCCTCAAAGGGTAACAATAAAGCTAATCAGCCCTGGTTCATTGGACTGGATTCCCATGGGTACAGCACAATGGGGCCCCCACCTTGATAATATAAAATATAATATTGCATGATAATCCATAATAGTATATTATATAGTTAAGGTGTAACCCTGTATATACTATACAGTTAAAAGGGTGTAGTCCCATATAAACTGGCTGATTACATTTTACTTATTTACTTTTTGCCTGATCTGTGTCATTTTTCAGTTTTGCTAATAGCCAGTCTACAAGAAACCTAGAATAACCTTATGGACCCAAACCATTATACATTAACTATACGCACACTCACCTGTTCCCCATTCTTCTTGTATACGTTAGTCCACACATACAGCTGCTGGGTTGTTTCCCCTCCTCCCACTGCTGTCTTGTCTGTTTACATGGTCTCATTTACCTGTGGGTGGCTTGGGATGGATTTCATTCTCAGATGTTTTTGTATATTGAGTCTGGGCTTGTGTTTAGCTGCCATATCACTGTAAGTGCTTTGCTGCTTTTTGCAAACCTGATCTCTTGTCATGAAATAAAAGTGCTGTGAGACTGGATTCATATTCCTGTATTTATCCACTTTTTCCCAAGTCAGCTGAAGTGGCCAGAGTTCTTAATATGGCCATATGTAGTATGAATTATATGGTCAGTTCTGATTTGGTCATTATTGCAGTTCACTTGTTTCGGTAATCATTAATGTTGTGCTGTGTAAATTGCAGTAGCCTCATATTTTTAAAACTGAATGTCTGGTCTGAATGTCCTGGATTAATGTAAAAAATATAAAATGTAGTGGAAATTGTTAGTTTTAGGGGCAAAAATTTCATAGAATGAGACTGATGGCAAGCAATATATTATCTTCCCACTATGGTGTTTACAAGGCAGGGTTTGTTCTGCAGGGTATTGAGGAGTTTAACAGAACAGTATGTGTTGTTGACCACTAGATGGTGCTGTTAGGTTAATCATTTCAGTAGGCTGAGTTTAAATTTAAAAATTTGCATGTAGTGAAGGTCGACTAACAGGGAGATTCAATAAGTTCTTATGTTTAAAATGGTGCTAATTTTGCCCCTACAATCAGATCTTATTTAACATTTGTAAGCTGATTGGTGGGGCAAAATTAGCACCATTTTAAACGATAAGAACTTTTATTGAATAACCCAGTAAGTGTTTTGTTAAAAAATTTGACACAATAGAGCTTGTGATATCCGTCGTTATGGCAAGTTTCAAACTTTATGAAAGATTACATGTGCTGCTTAGTGGTTCAGTGGTTGAGCAAAGATTGCAAGGCCTTGGAGCAGGCATGATGTATGTGATAAATGTTAATTTCCCATCAACCAGCCCCCATGTTTTTGCACTGGTAGCTGGAAAAAGTGTTCTGCATATTTGCCTGCTCCCTGGTGTCAGAATGGCAGATGGTCTTGTGTTTTCCTATTTGTATTTTCAAAGTGTTAGAATAATATATATATATATATAAGATATTAGGGCTGTGGTTGCCTGCTTAAAGGGGAAAATGTAGTCCAAAAATGACTTTAGGTACATTTAGGAATTGCTCTCCTGAGAATTTTGGCAATTATTTTCATTGTTTTTTGCATCTTTTTGAAGATATTTACACCTTTTGTGGTGATATGGCAGCAGCATCACCAGGTCCCTGCACTTCCTGCTCTGAAGCCATGTCAGTCAATCTGCCCTGTCTCTCCCCCTTTGCAGACCCCCTCCTCTCTTGCAAACCCCTCCCACTCATGGACCTATGGCCCCTCCATTTGCAGGACCCCTTGGCCCCTTCCCTTACAGCCCCATGTGGCCCCACCCACTTCTTTTCCCCTTAAAGGGTGTCCTTGCGAGCTATTGGGGGACAATGCACCACAGAGTTTATTATATGGTCCATTAATATCTTTGTATAAAACTGATCATATCCCCAACACAATGTCGCATCTCCAACTTGTCTAATCTGTCTGCATAGTCAATCCCCTCCATTACCCTTAATCACGTTTGTATATGGCATTCCCAAAACTGCTGTATATTTCAAGTGGGCCTGCCATTGTCTTGTAAAGAGGAAAGTATTTCAATATGTAGCACTTTAAAAAAATTGTATGGATCAGATTTTTGGCTACTCCTCCCATTGGAGAACTCACTGAGCATGATGGGTATTAAAGAGAAGGGAGGATCACTTGTGTATCACCCGATGAAGGGGGTGGAACCCTCCAAAACGTTGTGTGTTATGGTTCAATAAAGAGTTCACAATTATACCATGGTGTGCATCCTTACATGTACTATTGCTAAATTGGATTACCATTAACCCTAAGGGTGGTAGGGGTTGGAAGGATCTGCACCTGGCTGATGGATATGCAAGGAGTTTTCTTGCTTGAAAATATTTTTCTGCCTTAAATCTTTCCACAGCAATATCCAAATATCTTAGGTTCAATTAGAGGGTTCTCTGTGTGTTTAAAATCCAACCATAACTGTATTGTAGAACTAATGATTCCATTCCATTTCAGGTATGCTGCAGAGATTGTCTATACACAGACCAGAGGACTTGCAGAAACTTTCTGATGTTCTGCATGTCTTTAATGATGGGAATACAAACTGGGGCAGAGTTTGTTACTTTAATAGCTTTGGTGCTTTTGTTGCAAAGGATTTAAAGAGCAAAACACCTTGAAGATTGCATAGCTTCTCTCGCTGAGAACTTCACCAGAATTCCTTATGACTGACAGGAAAGAATGGATCATTCAGGAAAAAGGATGGGTGAGTTTTCTTTATTTGTCTGGAATCTGTGGGAAAGTTTGCCTGTGTTTACTAAAACTGTGATGTAATATAACCCTTTGTGAGTCCATTGCACCCACATACTGGAGTGTGAAATGTCATTGCAATGGCTTTTGGTGTGTTTTTTTTTCTGCTTTTTATTTTGCAGGAGGGCTTTGTGGACTTTTTTCACATAGAAGACTATGAAAGGGACTTAAAACTGTTCTGATGGCTTTTTAAGTGTTGCATTTCTGGAGCTGGACTGGCTTCATGATCCGATGAAGCAATGTATGAATGCAAGTTATTAGGCACTTACATTATTGGGGCGTTTCTACAACCTTTAACATGTCATTTACATGGTATTGTAGAAGAGAAGAAAGAAAATGGCACAGCTTGTGCTGTCCGTCGAGTTCCAAGGGGGAGAAGGCGTTACTGCCAGGACTTAAAATTGGAATTATTAACTAAGTTTTTTTTCTATCCAGATTATAATATATTTTATTCTGGTTGTTAAAGGCACACTACTGGATCCCTCCCGAAAAATGTTCACACAGTCCCAATGACTCTATAGTTGCAACAAATACCAAAAGTGTCGCGTTGTTTTATTGTTGAAAACTGGCTTTGAATTTTGCATCCTTTTAGCCGTTTAGTTTGATTTAAGGATGTCTGCAAATGATTTAATTCCAATGTGCAAAAAGCTAATATTGTGAGACACCACTTTAAAGGTGCCCTACACTAGCCTTACCTTGCAACGCTCCAGGCAACCAAGCATTCAACTACCTTTACGACCAACATTCCAGGTGCAATGTCGATCGTAAAGCATTATCCTGCATGGAAACGTTGCAGGTAAGATCAGCTGGTAAAGCATGATTTGCTGTTCGTCAGGTTGGATGTCGATAGGGCTTATTGTTTAGAGGTGTGATGGCCAAGCTTTAGGTGTGAAATACAAAATCTTTTTAAAAGTGGAACTTAAGTCCCTGAACACAGGTCTTAGTAGGCATTATTGAAAGGGAAACATGCAACAACAAATTTCTTATAACACAATAGCAAGAGTTCACTATTTACTCCAGGGAAAGATAGTTAATAAAGATAGGAATGAGAAATGCTTCTTCAAGAATTAACAACCTGGTGTAGTTTTACTGTTTTGGATGGGCAGCTGGTCAGATGAATAAAATAGGCATACACATGCCCCAGTAATATGCAAAATTCCAATAAGATTGTAATGATAAAACCATCAAAGTTTGGTCTGGGATTGGGGTGATTTGCTGGAAATTTTAATGAGGTCGTTATGGTCTCGAACACGGTCCAATTGATACTCTGTAAGGAAGATTGCTCATTATACATTGCATGTGTTTCCACTGTAATAAAGGTTAAAAAATCTTATATTTATAAAAATAATGCCCATTACCACTTTATCTTCCCAGTTCACCTTTTTTTCCGTAACGGTGCTGTTTTAATTATAGGGTCATTTTGCAAACATTTTTACAGTTAGTTTACTGCAAAATCCACCTCACCTTTTGTTTAATGGGCTGTTCACACAAAATGTTTTGTATACTTTGTAATCAACCTCCTTTTTTGCAATACTTGCATTTTTCCATCAGCGCCAGAGTCCACAATCGCCTATTTCTGCAGGTTGCACCGTCTGTCAAAACTTAAGACGTTGCACCAAGCCGTTAATGCTGTGCCAAGCTCTCTTTAGAGTTCCCTAATCAATAAAGGAGGCAGAAGAGGGCAGTGATGGACTGGATGGACTAGAAGGTAGATATCTGACTCAGGAGCACTGGGAGAGAAATCTAAGTAAGTATTCAGATTACTGGGTTTTGGGGTGTGATAACTGACTTGCCCATTAAATTCTGTGTGTGTTTGGTGGTGAGAAAATGGCTGATAAACTCTATGTTAATACTGTTGGTTTGCTTAGTGAGTATGCATGGAAATCCATTAATGGGGCCACAAGTACCATTAATCTTGGCTTATGTATATTTGATTTTTCCTTAGACTTCTACTTGTATAACGACTAACACAATCATGGTCTCCCAAATCCTAGAAGATATTTTATAGGCTAATCCATATTTAAACCAGGTTGTCCTATTTGGATGAATTTGGCTTTTGTTCCTATATATATTCATTAGACTTTCTCAGGTATCCCCAAGATGAGTAAAGGATGAGGGGCAGGAGGATGTTAGGTTGAGCAGGTTAATAATTTCAAGCTTTGCATTTATTTAAAGAAAAGATAAGGCTTGTTTCCCTATATACTATTGGCCTAGATGGTTAAAAACATTAAATTTGTTTGCCGATACCTACTGCCAACCAAAAGTATTTGTACAGCAATATTGTGTATATATATGTATATATGTTTACTGACCTGTAATTACCAGTCTGGTCCATGCCTATACAATTTGTTTTGTAAATTGTAAATAGACCAGTAACACCAGCAAACTAAATACTTAAATACATTAAGTTTACCCATGTCATGGAAATTTTTCTAGAATGTTGGGATATTGTTAAATAAATTCTTTGGTTCCCATTTGCTGAGCCCTGTACTAATTGTGCATTATGTTAAGTTATTTAAAAGTAATGTGAGATTTGAAGAATAGGTTTGCTTTGTTTAACAAATGTAAATATTTCTATACCAGAAGAACTTCAAAGACCTTTTTCATGTTCTGCATGAAAACTAGCATGCGAGTTAACCAATACACTCAACTTGGTTCTCAGACCAGTCAGAAAATGTTCTGAAGATCCCATCAGCGGCCAAGGTGATGTAGATCGATCTGTATTCTCTATTAGTATGTTTGGCTTCAGCATCCTTCAGCCAATCTTCCGTTGTTGTAGATATAATCAACGGAACTTTGAAAAAATTAAGTCTCTAGAGACTAAAAAACAACACAGAATTTTCTGGGTAAATGAAACTTGCCATTGCTGGTGTCTATGCAAGCTGCACCCTTTGTGTAAGAAAGGTAACTTAAGTCATTTGCCAGGGGCTTGTTAGAGATTTCAAAGTTTATAGAGCTGTATTCTAGTATATGGCCAAACATCCTGACATCCACCACGGCATAGTTATGATAGCATCTCTGTGAATACCAGCTCGGGGTAGCTATTAGCTGGTATTAAAAAGTCACAATTAAATAGCCACAAATGCAATTTTGGTTGTTACAAATGAATAACACAGCCAAACATTTGCACATTTCATTGCATTAGCCCCTTATTTCTTGCTTTGATTGTGTAGGTGACTTTTTTCAAAATCCATGCAGACGATGCAAATCACATACAATTCCTGTTCTAAAGTTACACTAAATATTCTGTGTCTCTTTAATAAGGTTTACTGTGCCCATATATTTAGTAGACTTCCCGAAAACTGCTTGGCCCGATTACTTAAAAAGCATCTGGGAATGTTACAGGTTAAGAAACCTTCCTGGACTGTTACTATCAAATGAATGGGATTGAATGTTGAGTTAATGTAAAGTAGGGCATGTGTATGGCCGGCTAAAGGCAGAAATATTGAATGGGATTGAATGTTGATTTAATGTAAAGTAGGGCATGTGTAAGGCCGGCTAAAGGCAGAAATATTGAATGGGATTAACGTTGATTTAATGTAAAGTAGGGCATGTGGCATGTGTATGGCCGGCAAGAGGCAAAAATATTGAATGGGATTAACGTTGATTTAATGTAAAGTATACCAAGCCCTACCCCCATCTTCTGCCTCTGCTCCGGGTTCTATGCTGCCTCCTTTACCGTCCGGATCTGGTGATTTTTCTCTTCGGAGAGAGCCCTGCATACCTCCGCCTTCACGGTTTGATGGTGATGCTCAAGCTTGCCGTGGATTCGTTAATCAGTCGCCGATCCAATTTGAACTTCAACCATCTCATTTTGCATCGGATCGTGCAAAGGTTGGTTACATCATTGCCTTGTTGGAGGGCAATGCTTTGGCCTGGGCTTCTCCCCTATGGAAAAAGTTGATCCTCTAGTGAATAATGTTACTGATTTCCTGAGTATGTTTCAAGGTCTTCGATGCTCCAGGAAGAATCCTGCTGCTGCCTCCCGTTTGATGCAGCTCGCCAAGGGTCTCGTTCCATTGGACATACGCTATTGAATTTCGTACCCTTGCCACGAGACTTCTTGGAACAATGAGGCACTTACAGCAGCCTTTTGGCAGGACACTCTCGCCTCAAGGATGAATTAGTATCTAGAGATTACCCTACCCGTTGGAAGACTTGATTACTCTATGCTCATCCAGATTGATACCGCTTTCGTGAACGGCAGGCCGAAAGGTCTACAGCTCGTTCCAACTTCCCTAAGACCTTTCCTTGGCCTCTCAGACCTTTCCCTCAACCAATACTCCGGTTGAAGAGCCTATCAAATTGGGGCACTCATCTGTCTCCTGAGAGAGTGTATGGACTTTGTCTCTATTGTGCTGGGTAAGGACACTTTGTGAAAATTGTCCCCAGAAGTGGGAAACTCCATGACCTAGAAGTTAAGGAGGAGCTCTTCTAGGTACTTTTAAGTCTCCTACCAATTTACCACTGAAACTCTTTCTACCAGCAACTATCACCTTTAATGCTAAAACTTGTCGATTCCGGTGCGGCTGGAAACTTCATTGACCTACCTATGCAGCACAATTGGGGCTTCCTCTCCTTCACTTGCGCAACGTCTTTGGGTTCTGGCTATTGACAATAACGCCTTGGCTCTGAATTCATCTTCAAATCTACATACAAAGTCCTATTTCGCGTTGGCATATTTCACTAAGAACGTTTGTCTTTTCTTGTCATCCAAAGTCCTTCCGCTCCTCTGATTCTCAGACTTCCATGGCTCAGATTACACCACCCTGTTATAGATTGGTCTAACAATGAACTTAAGTCTTGGAGTGCTTTCTGTTATGAAAATTGCCTTTCTACTCTTCCTACTCATTAAAAAACTCATTTCACCATTATCTGTGAAAATGAATCTGAGAAAAATCTCCCTGAATGTTATGATTTCTCTGATGTGTTTTGTAAAAAGCGAGCTGAGAAGCTACCACCGCACTGATCCTACGATTGCCCCATCGATCTTCTCCCAGGTACTATGTCTCCTTGGGGACGCACATACCCATTGTCCCCCTGTGAAACTCTAGCCATGAAAGAATACATTACTGACCTTTGTCTCAGGCTTTCATACAACCTTCCACTTCCCCTGCTGGAGCTGGTTTCTTTTTGTTGAAAAAAAAAAGACGGAGTCTACGACCCTGCATCGACTACCGTGGTTTAAATAAAATCACAGTAAAAATCGGTATCCTCTTCCTCTCATCTCTGAATGTTTGACCAGATAAAAGGGGCAAAGTAATTACCAAACTGGATCTTCGTGGGCATACAATCTTATCCGTATACGCAAAGGTGATGAGTGGAAAACAGCCTTTAACACTAGGGACGGTCACTACGAGTATCTCTAATGCCCTTTGGCCTTTGTAATGCTCCATCTCGTGATATGTTAGTCTTTTCTTTCTCAAGATCTGCCCTCACACGCCTCCATGTTAAACAGGTGTTACTACGTCTGAGAGAGAATAAGCCTATATGCCAAACTGGAAAAGTGTCTTTTTGAGTGTTCTCAAGTACCCTTTCTGGTTACATCGTGTCTGCGCAAGGTTTCCAGATGGATCCTGTTAAAGTTTCGGCCATCCAAGATTGGTCTCTTCCTATGGGAACCAAAGCTATTCAAAGGTTCATTGGTTTTGCCAATTATTACAGAAAATTCCTTCAAGGGTTCTCTTCTATAATTTCTCCAAAATTAGCCCTCATCAGTAAAGGTGGTAAGCCTCATTCATGAACCCCTGCAGCCCTTGAAGCCTTCAAATGACTCAAGGAAGCCTTTGCTGATGCACCAGTTTTAGTTCATCAAGATCCTAGTCTTCCCTTCTACATTGAAGTTGACGCCTCGGACTTGGGTGCAGGAGCCATCCTTTCCCAAAGACAAGGCACTAAAAGGAAATTCAATCCTTGTGCTTACTTTTCTAAGAAGTTTCTACCCAACGAGCGGAACTATCATGTCGGGAATAGGGAACTTCTTGCCATCAAGTTGGCCCTCGAGGAGTGGCATCATCTATTGGAAGACACCTTTGCACCTATCACCATCCTTACCGACCATAAGAACCTCAAATACATCCAGAATCTTAAAAGGTTAAAACCCCGTCAAGCACGGTGGTCCTTATTCTTTTCCCGGTTCAACTTTATTATCACTTACCAACCTGGTTCTAAAAACAAAAAAGCTGACGCCCTTTCCAGATCATTTGTTGCTTCCGACTGTATTAATCAAGATAAGGGCTCCATTATCCCAACCACTAAAATCTTGGCCTCTATATCTCCTCAACTCTGTTCCAAGATTTAAGCCGCACAAGATTCTGCTCCTCCAGACACACCCTCTGGCAAAATATTTGTTCCTGATTCACTTCAAAAAACTATCCTTCTTCATACTCACTGTTCCAAGCAAGCCGGACATCCCGGTGTTAATAAAACTTTTAATATTCTTGCCCGTTCCCTTTGGTGGCCCAAAATGAGAAAAGATGTTAAAGACTTTGTTCAAAAGTGTACCAGCTGTGCTCACTTTCAGAACCCTCCCCTGTGGCCTTCTTCAACCCCTCCCCATTCCGTCCAGACCTTGGACCCATCTATCCATGGACTTTATTGTTGAACTTCCACCTTCCAAGAAAAACACAGTTATATGGCTGACAGTGGACCGCTTCAGCAAAATGGCCCATTTTGTCCCCTCCCCAAGCTACCATCCTCAACGGAGTTAGCTCAACTATTTATTTCGCATATCTTCCGCTTTCATGGACTCCCTTCTGAAATAGTATCTGACAGAGGTACTCAATTTGTTTCAAAAATTTGGAGAGCTCTTTGTAAATCCATGAACATCAAGTTACAATTTTCTTCTGCTTACCACCAACAGTCCAATGGGGCTACTGAACGCTCTAACCAGTCTTTGGAACAGTATCTTCGTTGTTACATTTCCTATACTCAGGATGATTGGTCTGAACGTCTGCCTTGGGCTGAGTTTGCCCATACCTTACCTGCTCCTGCATCTGAAATTTACCTCGCCAGCTCCATCATCAGAGACTTACCTTGCCAGCTCCATCATCAGAGAGGTGCATACCAATGAAGTACACACACCCTCTTCACCGGACTGAGGTGCATACCAATGAAGTACACACACCCTCTTCACCGGACTAAGGCAGGCGAACATTGATTCCTTTGAATAAATGAGTTACCGTCTCACGGCTCCTACACGGTGTTCTTAAATTAAAAATAATAATAATAAAACCATCATTTTACACAGATGGAAGAGCCCTATAAATGTAGAATGTCAAGGGGATGCTACTATATGACCGTTTATAGCTAATGATATCTGCTCTCTGAATAAACCCAGTATTTACACTGAAGCTTTGGTTCATGGGTGACCTCACCTTTAATTTCATATTGCAATGATTTCCAGTTTAGGATATTCCCTGTAAGATCCTTCCTCGCTAAAAATACTTTAGATATGTCTTCTGGTGACAGAATATAATCCCACAAATTAACATCTCTTATTTCACCCACAAATGATTGGTTGGCATCAAAACCACCACCAAACAAGTCTTGTTCCTGTCCCAGGATAATGCTGGTCCTCTAGTTAATAGAAAATCCTTTCTTTACAATTCTTCTAGGTTAGAGTTTACTGTTGACCCAAAGCTGGACAACTCCTGTGTCCGAACCACATGCGAAGTGGATGTTACTTTTGGAAAAAGAAAAACTTTGTCAGAAAGATCTAAAAGGACAAATTGAAAATGGAGAACTAGACTCGTTCTGCTGGTGGGTCGAAAAATTGGGATTTAGTTTTAACTCGAAACTCTTTCTGCAGCAAAAATGCATTTTTTCTTATAGAAATCTTGGTATTTCCATGTTGAAATTTCTGTCACTATTTGCGACCGCAGACATTTTAAAATCAGAACTGAGAGTTACCTTGAAATCTCATGTTCCATGATATTCATATGAGTTCATATGACCAAGAAGTAAAATATCTTAAGTTCCCCTAGTGAAATCCACCTATACCACATATGGGTCGTTTTGGTTCCAGCATTAGCTGACATTATTTGGGAAGATATGACATAATTCCTTCCCTTGAATTATGAGGAAATATGAAATCACTTTGAAGTGACATCTGGTTAAACTCTGTTTTAAACTTGGAGCCCCCCTGCTGCTATCGTGCCTGCCAGTCTGGGTAACGCTGCAGTTGCTGCGTGATTTTTAACACCTATTGCCTTTGAGAGATACCCTGCTGGGTTGAACAAATAACAAAAGGAGTTGGGGAAGAGCACCATCTATTACAATGGTCAGGCAGAGGCTTTTATTAAACCCTTGAGTAACTCTGGGTTGAAATAGGTGGGAGCTGCCTTATTGATTGACACTGCTATAGGAGTGGGATAAGTTGAACATTACTGATGCTAGATATTACCATTGGGAGTTGAAATACCGCCCACATTTGTGACACTGAAGGTTGTAATAAGTTATTGTTGTACACAATTAAAGGTCAAGTAAAGCTGGGTACACACACTATGGATTTCTGAAAGATGACAAGATCTGCATACACACAATCCCGAGCGTTCTCCCTATACAGAGAATGCTTGAGACTGTGTGTTTCCCTCGGCCGCGTCAGACTCCTCTATAGGAAGTCTAGTGCAGCCGAGGGAAATTTAAGTTTTTTCCCAAAAGACCACTTGGCTGATGTTTGACGGCTGCGTGGGTGCGCGTCGGGAAACAGCTATACACACTAGCAATATAGATATTGTGTGTACCTAGCTTAAGGGCATGTCCACCCCCAAAACTAGAATTTAACCCACTACTGGCCCCACTTGTAGTCTAATAAAATTACCTTACATCCCAGCTCTAAATGGTTCCAAATGGTTCTCCTGTAATGTCCCCACAAAGTCCTAAAAACTGGCCACCAGGAGCCTAGCCTAGTCCATATAGGACCCTGCCTCCTGTCTCTCCTCCGAGAGAGATTTTGCCATGCGCACTGCAGCCTCCCCAACTCCCTCTCCCACCCGTTTTGCTCTCCCTTCCCTAGTAAATCCCCTTGGTATATTGTAGGGCTTCCTCCCCCAGGGTTGGCTACAAGTCATGTAGTAAGTAAAAATTTAGACACTGGCATAGCAGTAGATGTAGTTTACTTGGATTTTGCAAAAGTTTGATACAGTCCCCCATAGGCGACTAATGTATAAGCTAGGTCTGTTGGTCTGGGGAGGTACATTTGTACATGGATAGAAAAATTGGTTAATGAATAGGATTGGAGATGAGTAGGTAAATGGGGCTTCATCATTATGGACTAAGTGTTAAGTGGGGTGCCATAGGGTTCTGGTGTTGGGGCTGCTCTATTTAATCTATTTATTAATGGAAGTGGGTATCGTCAGCAACGGTTTGTGTTTTGCTGCGACACAAACTTTGTCGACATTAAAAACTTCAGAGGATCGTTGCAGGGGGATCTAGATAGATTGTTACATTGGGCTAAGTGGCAGATGAGATCAATGTTGATAAATGTAAGGTGATGCATTTTGGACTTAAAATCCTTGTGCTACTTATACTATAAATGGCTCTGTGTTATGTGAATCCCTATTGGAAAGGGATCTTGGAGTTTTGGTGGATAACAAACTTAAAGGTAGACAGCAGTGCCAGGCGGCAACAGCCAGAGCCAGCATGGTATTGTCTTGTATAAAGAGAGGTATGGATTCAAGGGAGGAAATGTTATTCTCCCTTTACAAAGCATGTAAGGCCTCATTTGGGAATATGCAGTGCAATTTTAGAATCCGTGAGCTTGAATATGAAGAGAGACTGGAAAGTTACAATTATGTACACGTGAGAAAAGGCATTGTTCACCAATAGAACATGTCCGAAGACACATGGACATCTTAAGACTTGAAGAAAAGAAATTTAGTCCTCAAGTTCAGAAAGGGTTTTTCACTGTGGAACGGTTAAAGCTATGGAACTGTCTTCCAGTGGACTTGTTATGGAGGTTCATTGGTCAGTTAATAAAAAGCTGGATGAGTTCTGCAAACAAGGGATGTTCAGTTACTGGGATTGATAATAGTAGAGTTGATCCAGGGAAATTTCCGATTGCCACAAGGAATTTTTTTCCCTTCATAAATTGGTGGGATTTTGCCTTCCTCTGGATCAACAGTTAGGCAGGAATGAGGTATTGCTCGATGGGTTGGACTGGATGGACGTATGTCTTTATTCAACCTCAATATATATAAACTCTCTTATATTAAAAGTCAATTTGTATGTTACAGAAAACTTGCTAACGGGGGGCAATTTGATGAGACTTGGTATAAACGGATTCGGACCCAGAAACAAACACAAGTTACTTTACACTTTAACAAACCCCCTACACCTTTTCTGACCCCTCATTCATTTAAAGTAATGGGGATGTGATTGACCTGTGTTCTGCCATATGCTGGTAAATGGACACAACCTAAACTGAGATATGCAATCTACCTATGCAGCCAGCAAAATCACGACAGATTGCATTGAAGGGCAGCATGAATAGCCAATCAGATGCCCCAATCAGCTAGCTAATGGGTAGGATAAGTGGAAAACCTCACAGAGGCAGGTATTATCTTTAGCTGAGGCCACACTTCAACGCACAGGAATCACGCACAAAATCACCAGCATTACCGCACGCAATTGTGTGCACGATTCTTGTGCGTTTTCGCTGTTTTGCGTATGGAAGTGCAGTGTTAACGCACCAAAAATGGAGAACGCATGCGTTAACAAAACACGAACGGACGCACAATCGCATGCGCATCGGAAATTGCGGAATTTTCACATTCCGCAATTTCTATTTTATAGGAAATTGTGGGCGCAATCCCGAGCGTGAAACGCGTGTGTGGCCTAGCCCTTAGAGGAGCTCTGAGGTGGTATGAGCTGCACAGTCAGTGAGTGATAAACTTCAGAAGAGACACAAGGGCAAGAACCACAACTAACTCAGAACAGAGGCAAGCTCATAGGATTGTAATTAATTTACCTGCCACCCTATCAATATTGATATCTGGGGACACTTCCCCCTCCACACTCAGTGCTCAGTGTTACAGTAAGCCCTCCAGTTCACACACCACCCAGTGTTATAGCCAGCCCTCCAGTAGTAGTGTAATGTTTAGGGCTGCACTGATTGCAATCTAATTGAAATTAACTGCATTGTGGGTCACAATAAATACAGTTATTTGCAATTAGTGACAATGTGTCACTCAGTCTGCTGCACATTTTATTATAACCTATACAGGTCTATAAATCTATTGGGTGGCCCTCAAAGAAGGTCAGGGGC
This sequence comes from Hymenochirus boettgeri, assembly GCA_019447015.1. NCBI lineage: Eukaryota > Metazoa > Chordata > Amphibia > Anura > Pipidae > Hymenochirus > Hymenochirus boettgeri. Next base: position 308,298,037 of record CM033476.1, read on the forward strand.
CACACATGAAGCCCTTGAGAGCAAATGGGTTAGGCACCCCTGGCCTAAAGGGGACAAATGTGGTCGTTTTGTAACTCGCACAAACTTTACCATGTGTACCAGAGCGGTCTGTATGTTGTGTGAATTTTAATTACCTTACAAAAGCGAACCTCAGTCTTTCAATCATCTAACAAACTGTTGGTTTAGATGGCCGCCATCTTGGATAGCACAGTTATATTCCTACTAAAACTACAAATCCGGCATGCACTAGTTCCGGTTTCATGACGTCCACGCACTATTCTATTGGGTGCAATAACAGGCGGGTGAGGAGGCACGTCTTTTCTTAGAGGAGGAGCGCATCTGTAGAGGAGATTTTCTGAGACTTTTGCCTTGCTCTGTGCTGGCACAGGCACGCCTGTCATTACTGGCTTCTCTGGGTCTCCTGTACTGTAATACCCACTTCCCCCAATGAATTATCCAACAAGGCTGTGTGTTTTATGTATTATTTTACAGCGCACTTCAAAGCTGTCTTCAATCCTGGAATGTGAAGCCACATCGCAGAGCGGCAGGAGACCTCTCTCTGAAGTTCTGTGCAGCGCACACCACACACGTCAGGAGAGATGCGCACGTGAAGGGGATTTGCACAGTGAATGATTGGCTGTTTACAATAAGGGGCGGTTCTAACAATCTCTGTTAAGCACGAAGGGCTTCCTGGTTGTGATCCTGGGGAGGAGGATCTGCGCATGTGACGACCCAGGGGAATAACTGTTGCTGATGAGGAAATGACCTGGAGACTTAACCAGCATCTCCAAATTCACTGCACTCTGTTAGGGGTGTATCTGCAGGGGCCCGGGCCCCCCAGTAGGATTGGAGGCCAGGCCCCTGACACCGATTTTCCCTTCTGCGATCAACCATTTTAAACAGCTGATGAGGAAGAGATCTTGGGCTTGTGCCTGGCCCCCCACGGTCGCGGGGGGTGGCAGGCAGTAGTTATGCCACTGCACTCTGGATCAGTTCCTACTACAAGCAAGCACCTTTACACTGGGCTCATGGCTGAGGTAATTTTAAGCCCATTCATGTAAGTTGTAAGTTCAACAGTTGCCTTAATTGAGGATGAGATCTGACCTAGAATCCTGCATCGAGTTGGGCATCAATGGCCAATTGCAATGTCAGGCTTGGGTAAACCACAGTAGAGTTTATAAAAGGTTGTGGGTCAGCTTGGTAAGATAGCTGCGGGTGCTGGTCATGACAGGTAGCTGGCGCAGGCTGCAGGTCTGTATTAATTTTGGGTGTGGTTGCTGCAGGTCACGGTCGGATCATGTAGCAGGTGTGAGTCTGCTTACAGTGTTTACTTACAGGTGCAGGTGGGGTTACGGTCTACTACTTGTAGGTCAGGTCGGGTGCAGTTATGGAACCCACCAGTAAAGCAGGTGCGGGTTAGGGCGCGGGTTAGGTGTCTGTATAATTTCAGATGCGGGTAATTGTTTTGCAGTTGCTGCAGGACTCAGTCTGACCTTTGTGCTGCCATCTGTTGGTGAATTGAGTGATTGCCCCTCTGAAAATTACTAAGCCCAACAAATTTTGATTGTAAGAAACCAGGCACTCTATAGTTATTAATAAAACAGATCATGGTATGTAAGAGTTAATAAGGTGGTGGGTGAACACAAGGCATGCTGGGAGTTGTAGTTTCTAAACATCTGGAGTGACAAGGCTCCATGACTGGGCTATAGCAAGCAGTAATCTAGACCAGACATGCCCAACCTCTCACCCACAACACACACTAATACACTCACTGTCTCACACACATATAATAACCATATCCCCCTTTAACAGTTAGTTACTTACAGTTAGTTCCTGTATTCCTCTCATGACTATCCCAATCAGACAGAGGCCCCCCCTGCTCTTCTCTTACAAGTAATTGGTTCCGTGTCTCCGCCTAACTCTCCTAGTCAATCAATCAGTGCCTTGCACCTGACTGAAGGGAGTAAACGAGCATCCATGCAGCCAATCTGTACTAATAACAGTCAGCTCCTGCGCTGTTATTCATTTCTCATGTAATATTCAACATAAAGATCCCTGTGTCTTGTCTTATGGTTCTGTGTCTGAATGATTCTAATTATATCTACCTAAACCCACTTGACAAGCAAAAAAACTCACTAAATGGTGATCTCCAACATGTCTGAATCAAACGGTATGCCATATGCGTGGGGTGCACACAGAGGTGTGTGGCCACGAACTAGCTCAAATGGGACGCATGCAGAAGTGCAATTACAAGAAAAAAAATCAGTGTTCTGTAATTTGAACAGCCTATTCAACTTGGAAATAACCCTCAAAAACTAATATTTTGGAATCTACACACCTTCAGCTATGTAACGTATCATGCTTCGTATATATATGAAGAATTCCAGACGCTGTTATTCATAGAACTTCGTGCTTTTAGGAGATTTTGTGAAAAAAAAAATAAGAGGTCTCAAGGTTGAAATCCTACCTAAACACCCAGGCAAGAAAAAAAAAAACACTAAATGGCAATCTCCCACAGTCTGAATCAAATCATTCCTGCCACGAACGTCCATACACGAACCGATACTTTGCGTGTCGTGCGTCAGTACCTACCTGTAGAACCATGTTCCATTGTTCCCCCTACACATCTTAGCTTCTAGGTTTATCCAGTGTTTAGTCAGATTCTCACATCAGTTAATAAAGGGACAATACGGTAGGTAGTTTGGATACTACCTCTAGCTGCCGGTGTGTAGCCTCTCTGGTCCTGACCCTCCCCACGGCGGCAATTCAGGGGAGCGCCGCCCATGGGAGGACCTGCTTGCAGAACATTTCCTTCTCATGGTCAGCCGCCCGCCTTGTGAAGGGTCAGACCGGAACGAGCAGCACCTGCAGCTAGGAGGTAAGTTCCAAACTACCTATTCCTTAACCAGGAATGAGAACCTAGCGATTAATGTTCTCACCTTGGACTGGATAAACTGCGAGGGGAAGATATGGTAAAGGTGGAACATGTTGGACCCGGTCCATAGCGCCAAGGTTGTAATAAAGACTAGTTATGTCCGAGCTGATCCAGGATGTTCGACTGCCACAGGGAGTCAGGAAGGATTTTTTCCCCTTGTTCTGGTGCAAATTGGCTCTGGCCCAGACGGGGTTTTCGCCTTCCTCTGGATCAGCTCTGGAATGGGTTAGAATTGGGGGGGTTGTAGGGTGATAGGTTAGAGTGAATTCGGGGGGTTGTTTAGGGTGATAGGTTAGAGAGAATTGGGGGATTTTTAGGGTGATAGGTTAGAGTAGAATCGGAGGGTTGTTGGGGATAGGTTAGAGCAGAATTTGGGGGATTGTTAGGGTGATAGGTTAGAGTAGAATTCGGGGGATGTTAGGGTGATAGGTTAGAGCAGAATTGGGGATTGTTTAGGGTGATAGGTTAGAGTAGAATTTGGGGGTGTTAGGGTGATAGGTTAGAGCAGATTCGGGGGGGGGTGTTAGGGTGATAGGTTAGAGTAGAATTCGGGGGGTTGTAGGGGTGAGGTTAGAGTAGAATTCGGGGGATTGTTAGGGTGATAGGTTAGAGTAGAATTCGGGGGATTGTTAGGGTGATAGGTTAGAGCAGAATTCGGGGGATGTAGGTGAAGGTTAGAGTAGAATTTGGGGGATTGTTGGGTGATAGGTTAGGCGAAGCGGGTGGGTATGGGTGATAGGTTAGAGTAGAATTCGGGGGGTTGTTAGGGTGATAGGTTAGAGTAGAATTCGGGGGATTGTTAGGGTGATAGGTTAGAGCAGAATTCGGGGGATTGTTAGGGTGATAGGTTAGAGCAGAATTCGGGGGATTGTAGGGTGATAGGTTAGAGCAGAATTTGGGGGATTGTTAGGGTGATAGGTTAGAGTAGAATTCAGGGGGATGTTGGGTTATATACAGTGGTTTGTAAAAGTATTTGTTAAAAATGTATTCCAAACATTTTAACAAATCAATAACGTAAAGTGGGGTGCGTAATTATTCAGCCCCTTTGGTCTGAGTGCAGTCAGTTGCCCATAGACAGACTAAATAGACTGCACCTGTGTGTAATCTAATGTCAGTACAAATACAGCTACTCTGTGACGGCTCCGAGGTTGTCTAAGAGAATCTGGGAGCACAACACATGAAGTCCAAAGAAACACACAGACAGGTCAGGGATAAAAGTTATTGAGAAATTTAAAGCAGGCTTAGGCTACAAAAGATTTCCAAAGCCTTGAACATCCCACGGAGCACTGGTCAAGCGATCCTTCAGAAATGGAAGGAGTATGGCACAACGTAAACTACCAAGACAAGGCGCGTCCACCTAAACTCACAGCCGAACATGGAGAGCGCTGATTAGAAATGCAGTCAAGAAGCCCATGGTGACTCTGGACGAGCTGCAGGATCTACAGCTCAGGTGAGGGAATCTGTCCATAGGACAACTATTAGTGTGCACTGCAACAAGTTGCCCTTTATGGAAGAGTGGCAAGAAGAAAGCCATTGTTAACAGAAAGCATAAGAAGTCCTGTTTTCAGTTTGCCAAGCCATGTGGGGACACAGTAAACATGTGGAAGAAGGTGCTCTGGTCAGATGAGACCAAAATGGAACTTTTTGGCCAAAATGCAAAACGTAGTGTGGCGAAAAAAACAACACTGCACACACTCAGAACACACCATCCCCACTGTCAAATATGGTGGTGGCAGCATCATGCTCTGGGGGTGCTTCTCTCAGCAGGGATAGGGAAGCTGGTCAGAGTTGATGGAAGTGGATGGAGCCAAATACAGGGCAATCTTGGAAGAAAACCTCAGCAAAGACTTGAGATGGGACGGAGGTTCACCTTCCAGCAGGACAAGAGCCCTAAACATAAAGCCAGGGCAACAATGGATTGTTTAAAACAAACATATCCCATGTGTTAGAATGGCCCAGTCAAAGTCCAGATCTAAATCCAATCAAGAATCTGTGGCAAGATCTGAAAACTGTGTCACACAACGTGTCCTCTAATCTGACTGAGCTGGAGCTGTTTTGCACAGAAGAATGTGCAAGGATTTCCAGTCTTAGATGTGCAAGCTGGTAGAGACAACCCTAAAAGACTGGCAGCTGGAATTGCCGCAAAAGGTGGTTCTACAAAGTATTGACTCAGGGGGGGAATAATTACGCACACCCCACTTTGCAGTTATTGATTGTAAAAATGTTTGGAATCATGTATGATTTCCTTCCACTTCTCACGTGTACACCACTTGTGATTGGTCTTTCACGTGGAATTCCAATAAATGGATTCATGTTTCTGGCAGTTATGTGACTAAAATAACTTTTGTAAAACCACTGTAAATAATAATATATTAGTATCATTTAAAAAAATGTTTTAAAACAAACATTGGTGTCTGGAGTTTCTGTCTCATTCTCCTTTAATTTCCTTTGTAATATGGGGATTAGAAAGGGGAAATTTCATCCCCTGGTTATGGACTTTAATGTGTCAGGGTCTCATGGAGTAAGATAAATATCTATACAAACATTATGTTTTAAAGCTTTGGGCCGTTTCAATAAAACCGGTCTCTGCTAATTAGGATCACGGAGGTAAATATCTCTAAGTATCGCAGGGCCGTGAGTACATTAACGTTTGTGGTGACCTTTGTTAAATGCGCAGTTCTGCACCTTTATAAATACGTCCTTTGCCACTAGATAGGTAAATGGATAACTTGGGGCTAACCAGTATAAAATGGGTAAACGTATACCTTCTACTAAAGACCTGGAGTGATTGTATTTGTACATTAAAACACCTGTTACAGAAACCACAATTCCTGTCATTTTATAACAAACGTGTAGTAATCACCTTTCTACAATATGGGGATTCGCGCTGTATTTCTATTTCTGAGAACTTATATTGATTATTTTCAGGATAGCCATATTACACTTGGTAAAATAGACATAAATCTATAGCACATGGTCTGTATACCCACTTACAGTACCATAGTACTAAGGTGGCCATACACATCGCTGAGTACTCATAGGGTATAATCCCGGATCTGACGGGAAGGTTGGCTGAAAATACCATTCGGCATCATGGCCATTTGCTTTAAGTAGAGGAAGACAAATCCACTGATTCATTACATTTCCACTGATGTGAAACCATTGGTGTGCAGATGGTTATGTTGTAATAATACCCCCAGGCTAGGAATGCTGGGAGTTGTACTTTTCAATACCTATTGCCCTTCCATTTTAGTGGTACATGTAAGTGTAGGTACACGTGGTAAGCATAGGCCTCGTCTACAGACAATGGCAGTCCAAGGATCGAAGGGAAAACAACTTTAATATCATCTGTGGATAATATAGACAAAGGCATATAGAGTTGTGAACTTGTAAAGAGACTATAGTCTTCATAACTGTGAAACAGAGATCAACCTCCAGCAAAATATAATGCTTAATCTGGGAGGCTGTACCTGCCATAGGAAATGAAGAAGTTAGGGCCCTCCTGGCACCTGGGCCCCATGGGCTAGTGCTTTATACAGTGATTTACCAGCGGCTCTGATTAAACCAGTGATATAGTGACTCATTTACCCAGAGGGTGAATGTCCGATGGCAATTCAATATCGCACTATGGGTACATTGCGAAATGCGCCAGTGCATTGCCAGTGATGATCCGTTATTGTAGAGTGTGCGGATTGCTTGTTTTTTTATATTCTAAAAAAATATATTACAATCTGGTTTTGACTTTTAAAAAAATGCCTTTGTGTGGGAGCTGCCATGTGTTTAAATCAGCTGACATAATCTCAACAGACCATTGAAGAAGAGTAAAACTATATAGTATTATATTATCAAATGTCTATGGTATTCTGTACCAAGGCATGCTGGGAGTTGTAGTTTCAAACATCTAAAGTGCCAAGGTTTGATATCACAGATATATGCAGTAGCATATTTCAAGCTACAGTACATGGGCATCATTTCTACTTTGGCCACAAGGTGTAGACTACCATACTAAATCAGAATCTGGAACTGTGGTATAAAAACCGCTTTCTCATAAGTATAAAGACAGAAACTATAGCTCATGTGAGGCCAAAATACTCTCGCATTTCTACAGATTGCTGGTCTGTCAATTCATTCCTCCTATCAGTATAAATCTGTCATTTCAATTCACTGAACGGTTAATCAGAAATATGGCAGCTCCCACAGCAAAATAAAAATAAAGGGGAAGGGGAACTAACAATAAAGGTAAATGAATCAAAAATTAGAATTTCCTGTTATTACAACTTATTATGAGATTTCCACGTGTCGTCCGTACAGGGTATTTATCCAGTGTCATATGTTACAGTGTATTTATCCACGTGTTCCATGATACAGTGTGATTTATCACATGTCTATGTTACAGGATATTTAGCCACGTTTCATAGTACAGGATATTTGCACGTGTCTTGTATGACAGGATATTATCTCAGTGTCACATGTTGGAGGGTATTTATAGCATGTTTCCATCCAGTACATGCAGTACGTGTGTTGTTAAATGTGGAAGTGTTTCATTGCATTGTAATCACCGCTGCTTGATGACAAAAATGGGACCTTTATATTGTTTATAATCCACCTTTCTATGGATCCCTATGGGATCCAACTGTAAAGATGACCTTATATTTGGCGCACAACTACCTATTAGCGCTCCGATTATGCGATGTAGGCCATGCGGTCACTTCAATCCAAGGAGCAGCAGCAGTCCCTATACATGGGGCCAAAATTTGGTAATTAAAAACGCTCAAAATATCGAAAATTATTTCCTGTTTTCCGACTGACCGCTGAAATATATATCGGTTTTTCGGAAATCGAAGATCAGGCAGTAGGAAATTTTCCAGTACCCCATTTCAGACCCCAGAGATTGGTCAGCCCCAGGTGGGAACTTCAAGCGTTTAACGATCAATTTCCGATCATTGACACGATCGCAAATCCGACGAGAACATCTGCCCGTGTATGGGTAGCTAAGGATTGGTACACATGGGCAATCTCAGCCAATAACTTTGTGTGACAGATTAACCGGTATATAAACCTGTGGCCAGTTTTGTTTAAAGAGGAACTGTGGTCCAAAAATGACTTTAGGTAAATGATAGGAATTGCTCTCCTGAAAATTTTTGCAATTATTTCCATTGTTATTTTGCATAGTTTTGAAGATATTTACATTTTTGTGTGTGTGATATGGCAGCAGCATCACCAGGTCCCTGCACTTCCTGCTCCTGCTCTGAAAAACTGTCAGTCAATCTGCCCTGTGTCTCCTCCCCTTTGCAGCCCCCCTGGTCCCTCCCACTCATGGACCACATGGTCTCTCCCAGTTGCAGGCCCTTCTTGGCCCATTCCCTTACAGCCCCTTGTGGCCCTGCCCATTCGGATGCCATGGCCCCGCCCACCCACGGGTGCCTAAGCCTGCCGCTCACAGGTGCCTAAGCCCACCCACTCACTCACTCATGTGTGCGACTGTGAAATGATGCGCAGTGATCCTAATTGGAGTGCATGCGATCCGCATTTTTTGCACATCATATGCACTCCAATTGCAAAACATTGGGAGATCACAAAACGCTCTCCGGCACTGAGATTGCGAGGCTGGAGATGCATAAAAATGCGGTAGTGTGGCCTAGCCCCTTACTATTATTTTACAAGAGATAAAAAGTAGATGATGTAATAACGACCGCAGGACAGGATCAGATATGAGATCTCTTCGCTAGAAGTTTATAAGCCTTGCAGTTTATCTCCGACAGTTATTATTTATTTTTATTCTGCTTAATTATTTACGCTAAAGCATGTGGAAATGACGGGGAAATGCTGCGTAACATCCAAAAGCCATTCGTCTGAAAGGGACAGTCAGTGGAAATGATCAATATTTGTTAAATTGTTAGTTTGGGTAATGTCTTCTTAGTTATTCTACATATTCTCTCCCATTTGAAAAATCAGTTGATTTCATACTTGTGCTGTTCCCTGCTGTTGACATTAGTGAGCTGACATTTCGGGTTCTAACGGTCCTTCTTCTTCCCAGAATGCACCACTTCCTTGGAATGTTCCTAACAGTAATTTTTACTGATTGGCTGTTGGATGGGTCAAACATGCTCAGATCTACTGAGCAACTGAATCAACCCAGGCCTGGGTCAAGGGCAAGACCATTACAGTCTCTTTAGGGGTCCAGCAAACAGGATGTCAGTATTATTTATACACAGACACAATGCTGAATTGGCAGATTAGGTCGTTGGGATGGAAAAATACTGCTCTTTTTTTCTGAAAAGCATATGTATTTGACTGAACTTCCCCTTTAAGACAGCCATTCACTTTTTATTTAGATATAAGATAGATTCTAATGTCTTTTCTAGTACATTTCTTAACTTCCCATCTATCCATTTATTTGACAATTATGAGTCAATCAGACTGGGGACTCGGTGGTGAACTGGAAGGTAAGTAGGCAGTGGTGGGCTCATTTTCCAGGTAGGTGGACAGATGTCCAGCAATGTTGAAATGTTTTGACAGCTTGTTAAACCAGCCCTTGTGTTTTATTCCTACTCCCGGGATGGGTTCACCATGTCCTAAACAGAATATCATCTATGTTCCCAATGAGCCATTTCCATTGTCGGCTTTCTTTAAAGATATTAACCACTGGGCTGGATCAACTCATTAACTCAATGAGTAAAATTGGCAGTTTACCGAGACACATGAGATGGTTCCAGACGTCATGGTCGTCAATAACAAGCCTTTGAACATTAGTTCTTGTCTTCTATTGTGTATACAGCAGTTGTATGAAGGGTCCATCCGCACTGTGTAAACAGTGTCCATTCAGCCTCAAACGTATCCCTTACTAAACCCATTTCCTGGGCATTTCCTTTATACCATTATATGGTTATACAAAGGAATAAACAGCTAACCTGGGCCACAGTACACACCAGGGTGGTATTGATGTGTATAAACACCATCTACAGTACCAACATGAAGCAGACAGGTTCCATTGGATTGCTGTACACAGTCCTCGGCTGGCCATACACCAAGAACAAGAGTCATTTGGTCAGAACTGTGGTGATGATAGTTTAATCCCATCAGACCCAACTGGAATGGCTCATGGCATTGATAGTCCTATGAAAACTCCATTTACCTTATAACCCTTAAACACTACCAAACCTGCCTTAATAAAAAAACACAGACCGCTTCTGGATCAAAAAGGCCACAGCAGATTCTTTATTACAATGTTACAACTTAAAGTGCAAATTTATTTCCATTCAAATGAAACAATTATAAAAAATTAACATAAATATTCTTTAAAAACATTTTAAACAGTATTAATATATCCGGTCCATAGAGGTCTGTCCGACTCTGTTACTAACCTAGAGCAGCTCATCAGCAGTCCAACCACTGGTCAATGAGTGCCCCCTTTTATGACCCACCTCCCCTACAAGAAGGACTATCCAACTGTTAACTTGAAAAAATGATTTTGTTCCCATCCACTACTCTCTCCTCATGGACCCCCGTCTACTGCTGTGACTATGCTACCTACCCTCCTATAAGTTCTCCTTTACTCCCGGACACCATACTAGTACTTTCCTTATCGGGTGGGTGGTTGGAAGACGCTCCTCTTTCACCTGGTATACTGGTATTGATACATAAAGTAGAGTTGATCCAGGGAAATTTCCGATTGCCACTTGGAGTCAGGAAGGAATTTTTCCCCTTCATAAATTGGTGGGGGTTTTTTGCCTTCTCTGGATCAACAGTGGAGGAGGAAATGAGGATTATGCTAGATGGGTTGGACTGGATGGACGTATGCTTTATTCAACCTCAAATACTATACTATACTATACTACCTGTGGAAACAAAAGTGAAAGTAATTACCCTCTTTTATACTCCTTCCTCACCCATCCTTGACTCCTTAAACCTAAACCTCCCCCTATATTCCTTTCCTCCCATTACCCAATTAACTGATACTAACCACCCCTTACCTTACCTTTTCATTCCATGCCTGCCATGCCCTTCAGTCCCTATGGTCCTTACGTTCCTTTATCGTGTTTGTGTGTACCCAGCTGTGGGCTACAATGACTAGATCAACCTACTTGCTGTTGCCTATGTTCAACTGTCCAGATACTTACAATTCGACATTGTTGTTTATGATTGTGTTGTAAAGCCGGGGTCCTCAAACTATGGCCCTCCATATGGTGAAAAATCCAACATTCCCTGGCTTTCCTCTGTAGTCAAGGAATGCTGGGGGTTGTATTTTTGACACTCTGGAGGGCCATAGTTCAAGGATCCCTGTTGTAAACATTCAAGAGTCCTCCTAGTTACCCAATGAGGAATGGCAGCCAAACTATCAGCACAGAGTCTAAAACCCTGGACGTTCCCAAATGTAGAGATTTGTTGCAGTTCATTCACAATGATGGAATGTTTCAAAATATTAGTTTAACTTTATCGTTATCAGAGATAATTAAAGGTTTGTTTGGTTCCAGTACAATAAACAATCTAATCCCAGCCCCAGCAAATTGTTTATAGATCGTGATCAAACCCTTTCAACAACAGTCGATATTTTGACTGACCGGATGATATTTTGGTCGATCTGGTTGAAATATTGTCTTTAATTTCCAACCTAATGGATTGATCAACGATTTTTAGGTTCATTAGTTAGTCTGAGAGGACTTGTCATTTAACCTCTGCCAATTCTGTACTCTCTATGACCACAAGATTAATTGGGCCAGAAAACTGATGCAGGCATTTTAATTCAAGCCCAACAAACTACTGGTCAGATATCAATCAATAGGATAGTTGTCATCAGGGTTGTGAGACCTCCAATTTGCGTGGGGTTAGAGAAAGGTAAGAGTTTTCCGACCTCCGGCTTCTTAGCCTCCCTCCCTGTCCTTTCCCTGTCCCAATGTCAGCTTCCAAAATTGTGATCATTAGTTGTCCAGATATTAGTTGGCCCAAGTGTACCAGGCCTTACATCCTGACGGCAACTACATTAAGGTGATTTCATATCTGTAGTAGATAAACGCTCTCCAGCGGCCGTGGCTGGCTTTATAGTGTGAAGGTGTGGTAATTCCAGGGTGCATAAAGAAGTAATGGGACACACATAAGGCACCATTAGTTTGTAGAGGTTAGTAATGTTTTGTTATTATAGTTAGCAACATGGCAGTCTGGGTTCCCAGTGGGTTGGATGATGGACGCTGGAAGACTGCAAGCTAATTCAGTCAATCTTAATCTAGCATTTCTCAAAGCATAAAATAAATTGCAAAACCCAAAGATTTGTTTTGTAGAAATCAATTTGATTCTTGTAATTTGATCTCAGGGTCACCGACACCTGGAAGAACCAAGGGCTAATGTCCACATTCTAAATACTTTTTTAAAAATGTATAAACATTATGTGTCCTTGTGGGCACATCTTCTCAGAATCTTCATTGTTTTGAAGCTAAATCTACATAAGATCTGCAGCACCAAGGTGGGTTAGTGTGGGTTTGGATTTTTGATGGTTCTGGTGATCGAAAACAATCGGACTGTGTAGGATAAGGACCAGATGTTATTCTGTGGTCCATCGCCCATGCTGGAGACACCATTAACCCATATCCCTCAACCCTAATTATTTCAATTCTCACCAAGTTGGACCCCTTTACAATCTAGTTGTTTGTTTCTTATTGTGTCCGTTGTTAATCATTGAGGTGCCCATAAGTCACTTTTCCAGGTTCCCTGTTATCAAATCCAACCACACACACACCTCCAAGACTGTTTAAAATATGGTCCTTGGCTAAATTTACTATGAGACCCATTATAGCACAGACTGTTGCATTATCAACTCCATTATACTGATCAATCTTTTGACACTTTTATTGGTTGTAGGTCAGTTGGAACTTCTATTGGTACAGCGGAAGTGATCCATTGAAATTTGATTGTTTTAAGACCTCTACGATTATTTAAATACCCTGGATCTCTTACCTAAACGTCCAGTCAACAGGGGAACATGTCATGTCACACTGGAGCCAGAGACCATAAAAATCACCTGGAAGCTGCACATGGTACAAAAATCACCTGAAAGACCATCTGACCACAGACAAACTGTACCTGTGACCCCCTTATCCCAGCACCTCTGGGAGACGTTGATTTGCTTGAACCCTTCTGCATTTTCACTGCATATGAATTAAAGATTTGCTTGTCGATCTTTTCTACTGGTTGTCATTATAATCCTATATGCGGTTCAGTTCATAGGAACAGCCAAACAATGAAACATCTCTGTGTGCCAACACGAAAATTTATGTGTGCATTTTTCTCTCAGCGATTTAGGAAAATATAATCACTACAACGGAAACATCATCTTTCCTGGGCTCATTAATTCCAGCGAAGCGTAAGCTTCCATTACATAGCAGCCCATAAAAAGTTATTCCAGTAAACATAACAGCGAAACCACATACCTGAAACTAAGGGAAGCAGCCACACCAACATAGAACATTGGTGAACCACACGACAAAGAAGAAAGATAAGGTGCAATGACTGAAAAAGGGCAAAGCATGAAATACAAAGTGTGAAGCCTACAGAGATACCTGGCATGGAAATGATTCAAACAGCAAGAATTGCCTCGTATTTTATTATAAAATCCACTTACAATTTATAGACCAACCTATTCTAAAGGTGCCCATACATTGAATCTAACCTTTGGAGCTCCCACAATGTCACATTTATGCAATTGACTGTGATGGGAACTTTCGATACCTCAGGTTAATGTAAAAAGTCAGCAGTCATACATTTCTCGACCATTCAGCTATACATCTAGACTACCACAATGGAATTGTATGGGCAACTGTACATTGCAATGGCCCATGTACATGTAAATATGATGTAATTGTAGGATCGCAATCATACATATGAACCCCTGTTAAAGGGCATGTCACCCCCATACTAAATTTAACCTCTTACTGGCTCCACTTGTGTAGTTTTAGAAAAATCCTTACCATACATTTGTCCTTATGGTTTCCTGCAGTGCCTGTCCAAAGTCCAGGAAAGGAAGAGAAGGACGGGGTGGTCAGTGAGTCATCTGGTCCCGTCTTCCTTAAACTCAGAAGGCAGTGGACATGCACCCTTCCCCCCTCCCACCATCCGGATCCATCCTCTGCAGCCGTTGCACCTAGCGTGAAACCCTTTGGCATAAGGTTGGTACCCCCTGCTGCCAGTCCAGCCCGTTGCAACTTCTGCCAAGCAGGGAGCTGGATGAGAAAGACGCCGCGAGAGAAGGGGCCGTTAAGTAGCGATCTGAACATTTTTAAATGAAATATCCGGTGGTGTGGGGGTGGGCAGGGGGGCACTACTTATGCCCAAAGTTTATTTTTAGGTGGACATGCCCTTTAAAGGCCCAGTATAAATATGGCCGTATCAACAAAATATAAAAAACGATATGCAGGAAACAAATGCCAAACAATAGTAGCAAACTAACCCTATCCCCTTAATGGAATTCTTACACTTTTGACAGTAGGATTTGTTCGAGGGTTGGGCCTGTGACCACAATCTATACAATGACAGTTTCAGCCACCTTTTCTACATTAACCCACAGGACCATTTTCCATGTGGATATAGAAGGTCCTGCACAATCCTAGACGGGTTATTAATAAAGGGTAATTAAATACAGGCATTTATTGTCTTGCCAAGTCCGAACTCAACATACTGACTGATAGGAATATTATGTAAGATAAACATTTCCGGTTTGTTTCAGTTTTTAGATTTTTGTCAATTGCTAATTATAGAATTTCTTCCTTGACGTAGATGAATCCTGGAAATTAAGGGTTACAGCAACGAATTTCCAATATTCTCAACATAATAGAAAAAATCTCACCAAAATAAGGTCGGGAGAGTTCAGGATGAGTTTTCCTGCTCATATGCAAATAAGAGGATTCTGGGTAACTTCCATAGCAGCCTTGTGCAAATTCTATACTTTCATAACCTTCATTGTAAAAGCTAGGGCAGATCAGAGTGCCTATGGCACAAGTACAATGTAGGCCTCTCGGTCTAAAGTAAAGTGACTTAAGATGTATGTCACAAAAAATCATGGTAGTATAGTATAGTATCAGTTTGAGGTGAATATAAAGACATACGTCCATCCAGTGCCAAACCCATCCAGCAATATCCTTCATGTCCTGCCTAACTGTGATCCAGAGGAAGGCAAAAACCCACCCAAATTTAGAAGGGGGAAAAAATTCCTTCCTTGATCCAAGTGGCAATCGGAAATTCCCTGGTCAACTCTACTTTATGTATACAATACCAGTAAACTTGCAACATTCCTGTTTGCAGAAACTCATCCAGCTTTTTTTAAACTGACCAATGAACTGGCCATACAAGTCCACTGGAAGACATCCATAGCTTTACCGTTCCACAGTGAAAAACCCTTTCCGAGCTTGAAGCCTAAACCTTTTTTCTTAAGTCTTAGGGATGCCTCGTGTCCTTTGACATGTCTTTGGTGATGAAATGCCCAGATGTTTTTGTATGCTGTATGTATTTATACACAGTAATCATATCCCCACGCAAGCGAGCCTTTTCTCCAGGTACGAATTGTAACTTTTCCGTCTCTCTCATATTCAAGCTCCCCCAATCCCCTTATTAATTTATACCTTCTCTGAACCCTTCCATTTCAAAGATGTCCTTTTTACACAGGATTCCAAAATTGCACTGCATATTCCAAATGAGGCCTTACCAATGCTTGTAAAGAGGGAGGAATTACATTTTCCTCCCTTGAATCCATACCTCTCTTTATACAAGACAATACCATGCTGGATCTGGCTGTTGCCACTGGCACTGCTTGCTACCTTTAAGTTTGTGATCACCAAAACTCCAAGATCCTTTACAGGGATCACTTACAGAGCCATTTGTTAGAGCCAGTATTTTTAGTCCAAAATGCTCACTACATTTATCAAATGATTTCATCTGCCACTTAGCCAATGTGATATCTATCTGAGCCTTGCAAGTTGACATCCTCTGAAGTTTTCATGGTTGACCAAAGTTTTGTATTGTCAGCCAAACACATAAACCTTGCGACAATACCCACTTCCAAATCATTAATAGATTAAATTAGAAGTGGCCCAACACAGAACCCTGTGGCACCCCACTTAGCATTTAGTCCATAATGATGAGCCCTATTAACACTACTCTCTGCATCCTATTCAGTAACCAATTTCTATACCAGTACAATGTGACTCCCCAGACCCAACGACCTTAGCTTATTCATTAGGCCTATGGGGGACTGTATCAAAAGCCTCTTGACAAAATCCAAGTAAACACATCTACTGCTAACTAGAGTCTAAATTTCTACTTACCTCCTCATAAAAGCCAAGCAGTTCGTTTGACAAGATCTTTCCTCTAAATCCATGCTGGTTACTATTATAATGTCAGTCCTTGAAACATACTCTAGAACATGTTCCCTTATTAAACTTTCAGGATCCTCCCCACCACTGAAGTTAAACTTACAGGCCTGTAATTACCGGCTGTGAACGACTACCCTTTGAATATGGAAACTCAGCCTTTTTCCAATCCAGAGGCCCACCACCGGACATGAGGGAATCAGCAAAAATAAGAAACAATGGCTAGATAAAACTGAACTAGCCAAGTCCCGAGGATGTATTTTATCCGGTCCAGGAGGATTTACTAATATAACCTTATTTAGTTCTTTCTGTACATCCTCGGTTAACCAAAGGTGAACTTGAATCTTGTATACCTTTTGGTACTATACTTATGAATCTGTACTTGGTTCTTCTATAGTATAATACAGAGGAAAAAAAATTTCAAGACATTGCTTTACACCATCCTCCGTAACTAAACTTATCCCATTATTAATGGTGCCCTTCTCGTCCCACTTCACTATTAATATACTTACAAATGTTTAGGCTACTGATGCTTTCTTCAGCTATCTACTTATATTATATTTAGCTATGGTAGAAAGAGTTCAGGCTAAAGATCCATGCTCCTATGCAATAAAGGGGCTTATGGGTAATTTTAGGCTCCATAGGGGCCCTATTATAAAAGATCGGTATCGTTATCGTAAATACCGATCGTTATCGTAAATAACGACCGGGTTTTACCGATAACACACCGTTATTTACCGATCCGGTCGTTATCGTATAACGACCGGTGTCGGTAAATAACGGTCGTTATCGGTAAAAAACCCGGGTCGTTATTTACGATAACGATTGGTATTTTACGATAAACGATACCGATCTTTTATAAATAGCGGCCTATGTGTCTCGAAAAAAATAAAACATAAATAATAGCCCATGAGCAAATGTTATAATTCATAAGGCTTTTAACAGCATTGTACAAGTAAGTGTAAGTCCAGAGTACCAGGTGCGACTGGTTGGCTTTATTGCAACCATCATCAGTGCAAAGTAGCCTTTATTTGCGTATGAGCAGGGGGGAGCTCTAGCAGAACTCTCCCAAACTTTTTTTGGGTACTCGATACTGCACTTAAAGAGTAACTGTGGTCTCCAAAAAATGACTTTAGGTAAATGATAGGATTGCTCTCTTGAGAGTTTTTGCAATTTATTCCATTGTTGATTTTGCATAGTTTGAGATATTTACATGTTTGTGTGGATATGGCAAGCAGCATCACCAGGTACCCCTGCACTTCCTGCTTGAAACCTGTCAGTCAATCTGCTCCTGTGTCTCCTTCCCTTTGCAGCCCCCCTGGTCCCTCCCCACTCATGACCCATGGTCCCTCAGTTGCAGGCCCCCTTGGCCCATCCCTTACAGCCCATGGTGGCCCACCCACTCGTGGCTGCAGTGGTCCCGCCACTTGCGGGTGCGGTGGCCCTTCCACTCATGGGTGACGTTGCCCTGCCCACTCGCGTTTCCTAAGCCCCACCACTACTACACGGTGCTGTGGGTCATCTGGACAGCCCCCCTACCCCCCCGAAAACTCTGTGGAACTCTGCTGAGAAGGCTTGTTTTCAATAGTGAGAGGAAGGGCTGTAGATTTCCTACCTTCTCTGCACGCTGCAGGTCCTTCACCAGCAGAGAGGAGGAGGGACTTCTGTCTCCCTACACACTGAGGTAGTCTTAGGCTGTGCTCGCCGGCGGCACTGTGCAGGAGAAGCCTCAGGAATGTCCATGTCAGCCTCCCACCCATTAACTTTCTGGTCAGTCATTTCTTATATCTTGGGCTCTGGAGCACGTAGAGAGGTGTTGATGGCTCAATCTCTACAGCAACGAATCAACCCAGGCGCGGGTCAAGGGCAAGACCATAACGGTCTCTATTGAGGGTCTGCAAACAGGAAGTCAGTATTCGGTTGCATTTATTATCACAGACCAAAATGCTTGAATGGCGGTCAGATTAAGGTCTTGGGGATGGAAAAAGTGCTTCTTTTTTTGAAAAGTACATGTATTTGCACTGAACTTCCCTTAAAGGGAGTGGGTAGTATTGTGCTCATGGGTTACGTAAGAAAATGTTACCAGTGATACTGATCACCACATTATATTGTGAGTTCCCTAATAAATGGGCTACGGGCCTTTGCACCCCAAGAGATGTTGGTGTCTTGCGATTTCATTTCTTTTATGCGCGTATTACGGTGTGAGTCATAGAATTCAATTCTTACACTGAAAAATAAAATCTGGAGCTCATCTAAAGGTCCCGACGAGAGTTCCTGTACTGGCAATGGAAGATTGCTTTCTCATACTGTGCCTTTCCATGAGGAAATCGGGGTATTGGATGAGGCAGCGCCAGCATGGGCGAAACAGGGAACTGCGACAGTTGTGGTTAATGCAAATACTCCACCCCCAGGGGGTAGGACCTATGGTTAGGTACTATTATAGGGGATTGGTGGTGTAAGGTCGGCGAAAAATAGAGTATAATTTGTCTTTTAAACAGAGGGATGCTGATTAATCACTTTTGGAATGTTATGTAAGGTTATGCTATTCTTTTGTTTTTTAGTAAACAACAAACCGACGATTATTCTAATTAGAATTTACTTCTTCTGTGTGAATCATGGGAATATTTACCAACAAGATCACTGTGTTGGATGACATAAACTCTCTGCAGGGACAAACATTACATAACCGTGAGGACCCACTCTTATGGAACGTGCGTTTTAGAATAGAATAAAAAAGTGATACCTTCCATACTGTCTACAAATGTGGAAAGAGAGCTCACAGCATAAACGGCCCTCTACATCAAGAGACCACCTGGGACAAGGATTTTAAATGGCGAATCCCGTAAAAATGGGCCATGTGGAGATATGGAATATGGAAAAAGATACAATATCTACTAAAGAAAAGGATAATTGCAATCCACATGTTACCAAAATACATCTGTTACATCCGGCTAAATAAATAAACTCTTGAGGGCCACGTCTCAAAATCAAAGACATTGGGGTGCCCCTGTAGTTAAGAAACTTCAATACCCACAAATAAAAAACAAGGTTAATCTAAATAAGTTGAAATGAGAAAGTATGATTTCTGAACTATTCTCTCCTGTGCTCCTACTTCATTGTCTAAACCTAATCATTGTCCGTCTTGTCTCTTTTATTTTCCAATTAAGGATTTGTTCTCCTATGGGTATAGAGACAATGACATATCCAGTACCGACGCGGGTTCTCCTCAGGGCTTTAGCCGGCGGCCACCGGCTCCTTTTCATGCCACCGGTGGACCAAAAAAGTCCCTTGAGGAACATTGTAAAGGAATGTAGATGTAGGTTTAATAGGTCCAATAGGTGCAGTAAAAATCCCGCCAAAAGCCAGTCCAGACCCGGTTTTTTTCACACTTGTAGATATTTTAGACATGTAATAGCTGTTCCAAGAGCCCCCAAGGCCCCAAAGGGTGGCGCTGTGCTGCCTATGTACATGGGTACCTTCAGATGTTGTGGAACTGCAACTCCTGCAGACGTTGGACAAAATCAAATCTCCTGATTCTACAGCGGTTTTTCATGCAACCCGTCTGGAAAAAAATTCATGTGGGAGAACATGCGAGTCGGGGCGACACAGAGGAGGAATGTGCTCTTACCGAGCTAGGGATCTGTGGAAGATTTCCAGGCTATTTGCAATTTACAGACATTTTTTGCACGTAGACTTTAGTGCACAAATGCAAACGTTTCATGGATTGTAATCAGCCCGAAACGGTGTGTGGCCTAGCCCTAGAGGAGCTCTGAGGTGGTATGAGCTGGCAGTCAGTGAGTGATAAACTTCAGAAGAGAAACACAGGGAAGAACCACAACTAACTCAGAACAGAGGCAAGCTCATAGGATTGTAATTAATTACCTGCCACCCTATCAATATTGATATCTGGGACACCTTCCCCCTCCATCATCAGTGCCAGTGTTACAGTAAGCCCTCCAGTTCACACACCACCCAGTGTTATAGCCAGCCCTCCAGTAGTAGTGTAATGTTTAGGGCTGCACTGATGCAATCTAATTGAAATTAACTGCATTGTGGGTCACAATAAATACAGTTATTTGAATTAGTGACAATGTGTCACTCAGTCTGCGACATTTATTATAACCTATACAGGTCTATAAATATATTGGGTGGGCCTCAAAGAAGGTCAGGGGCCACACATGAAGCCCTTGAGACCAAATGGGTTAGGCACCCCTGGCCTAAAGGGGAACTGTGGTCCGTTTTTGTAACTCGCACAAAACTTACCATGTGTACCAAGGTCTGTATGTTGTGGACATTTTAATTACCTTACAAAGCGAACCTCAGTCTTCAAATCATCTAACAAACTGTTGGTTTAGATGCCGCCATCTTGGTAGCACAGTTCATATTCCTACTAAAAACTACAAATCCCGGCATGCACTAGTTCCGGTTTCATGACGTCACGCACTATTCCTATTGGCCGATGACAATTAACCAGGCGGGTGAGGAGGCACGTCTTTTCTTAGAGGAGGAGCGCATCTTGTAGAGGAGATTTTCTGAGACTTTCGCCTTGCTCTGTGCATGGCACAGGCACGCCTGTCATTACTGGCTTCTCTGGGTCTCGGTACTGTAATACCCACTTCCCCCAATGAATTATCCAAACAAGGCTGTGTGTTTTAGTATTTATTTACAGCGCACTTCAAAGCTGTCTTCAATCCTGGAATGTGAAGCCACATCGCAAGCACGGCAGGAGACCTCTCTCATGAATGTCTCTTGTGCACGCGCACACCACACACGTCAGGAGATGCACGTGAAGGGGATTTGCACAGTGAATGATTGGCTGTTTACAATAAGGGGCGGTTCTAACACTCTCTCTTAAGCACGAAGGGCTTCTGGTGTGATCGGGGAGGAGGATCTGCGCATGTGACGACCCGGGGAATAATGTTGCTGATGAGGAAATGACCTGGAGACTTAACCAGCATCTCCAAATTCACTGCACTCTGTTAGGGGTGTATCTGCAGGGGCCGGGCCCCCCAGTAGGATTGGAGGCCAGGCCCCTGACCCGATTCTCCCTTCTGCGATCAACCATTTTAAACAGCTGATGGAGGAAGAGATCTTGGGCTTGTGCCTGGCCCCCCACGGTCGCGGGGGGTGGCAGGGGAGTAGTTATGCCACTGCACTCTGGATCAGTTTCCTACTATCAAGCAAGCACTTTTACACTGGGCTCTGGCTGAGGTAATTTTAAGCCCATTCATTGTAAGTTTAAGTTCAACAGTTGCCCTTAATTGAGGATGAGATCTGACCTAGAATCCTGCATCGAGTTGGGCATCAATGGCCAATTTGCATGTCAGGCTTGGGTAAACACAGTAAGTTTTATAAAGGTTGGGTCAGTTTGGTAAGATAGCTGCGGGTGCTGGTCATGACAGGTAGCTGGCGCAGGCTGCAGGTTGTAAATTTTGGGTGTGGTTGCTGCAGGTCACGTCGGATATGTAGCAGGTGTGAGTCTGCTTACAGTGTTTACTACAGGTGCAGGTGGGGTTACGGGTCTAGCTACTGTTAGGTCAGGTCGGGTGCAGTATTGGAACCCACAGTAAAGCAGGTGCGGGTTACGGGCGCGGGTTAGGTGTTTGTATAATTTCAGATGCGGGTAATTGTTTTGCAGTTGCCTGCAGGACTCAGTCTGACCTTTGTGTGCCATCTGTTGGTGAATTGAGTGATTGCCCCTCTGAAAATTACTAAGCCCAACAAAATTTGATTGGAAGAAACCAGGCACTCTACTAGTTATTAATAAAACAGATCATGGTATGTAAGAGTTAATAAGGTGGTGTTGTGAACACAAGGCATGCTGGGAGTTGTAGTTTTTAAACATCTGGAGTGACAAGGCTCCATATAGACTGGGCTATAGCAAGCAGTAATCCTAGACCAGACATGCCCAACCTCTCACCCACATACACACACTAATACACTCACTGTCTCACACACATATAATACCCATATCCCCCCTTACAGTTAGTTACTTACAGTTAGTTTCCGTATTCCTCTCATGACTATCACCCAATCAGACAGAGCCCTCCCCCTGCTCTTCTCTTACAAGTAATTGGTTCCGTGTCTCCGCCTACCTCTCCTAGTCAATCAATCAGTGCCTTGCACCTGACTGAAGGGTAAAACGGCATCCATGCAGCCAATCTGTACTAATAACAGTCTCGCTCCTGCACTTATCTAGTAATATCCAAAATAAAGATCCCTGTGTCTTGTCTTATGGTGTCTGTGTCTGAATGATTCTAATATATCTACCTAAACCCACTTGACAAGCAAAAAAACTCACTAAATGTGAATCTCCACATGTCCTGAATCAAACGGTATCCATATGCTGGGTGCACACAGAGGTGTGGCCACGAACTAGCTCAAATGGGACGCATGCAGAAGTGCAATTACAAGAAAAAATCAGTGTTCTGTAATTTGAACAGCCTATTCAACTTGGAAATACCCCTCAAAAACTATAATTTTTGGAATCTACACACCTTCAGCTATGTAACGGTATCATGCTTTCGTATATATATGAAGAATTCCAGACGCTGTTATTCTAGAACTTCGTGCTTTTAGAGATTTTGTGTGAAAAAAAAAATAAGAGGTCTCAAAGGTTGAAATCTACCTAAACACCCATGGCAAGAAAAAAAAAACACTAAATGGCAATCCCCACATGTCCTGAATCAAATTCATCCTGACACGAACGTCCATACACGACCGATACTTTTGCGTGTCGTGCGTCAGTACCTACCTGTAGAACCATGTTCCATTGTTCCCCCTACTTACATCTTAGCTTCTAGGTTTATCCAGTGTTTAGTCAGATTCTCACATACAGTTAATAAAGGGACAATACGGTAGTGTTTGGATACTTACCTCCTAGTGCCGTGTGTGTGTAGCCTCTTCGGTCCTGACCCCCCCACGGCCGGCAATTCAGGGGATGCGCCGCCCATGGGAGGACAGCTGCTTGCAGAACATTTCCTCTATTGGTCAGCCTGCCCGCCTTGTGAAGGGTCAGACCGGAACAGAGCAGCACCTGCAGCTAGGAGGTAAGTATCCAAACTACCTATTCCTTAACCAGGAATGAGAACCTAGCGATTAAGTTCTCACCTTGGACTGGATAAACTGCGGAGGAAGATATGGTAAAGGTGGAACATGTTGGACCAGGTCCATAGTGCAAGGTGTAATAAGACTAGTTTTTAATGTTCCGAGCTGATCCAGGATTAGTCCGATCGCCACAGGGAGTCAGGAAGGATTTTTTCCCTTGTTCTGGTGCAAATTGGCTCTGGCCCAGATCGGGGTTTTCGCCTTCCTCGGATCAGCTCTGGAATGGGTTAGAATTTGGGGGGTGTTGTTAGGGTGATAGGTTAGAGTAGAATTGGGGGGATTGTTAGGGTGATAGGTTAGAGTAGAATTTGGGGGATTTTTAGGGTGATAGGTTAGAGTAGAATTCGGGGGATTGTTAGGGTGATAGGTTAGAGCAGAATTTGGGGGATTGTTAGGGTGATAGGTTAGAGTAGAATTCGGGGGATGTTAGGGTGATAGGTTAGAGCAGAATTCGGGGGGTTGGTAGGGTGATAGGTTAGAGTAGAATTCGGGGGATTGTTAGGGTGATAGGTTAGAGCAGAATTCGGGGGATTGTTAGGTTGATAGGTTAGAGCAGAATTCAGGGGGTTGTTAGGGTGATAGGTTAGAGTAGAATTCAGGGGATTGTTAGGGTGATAGGTTAGAGCAGAATTCGAGGGGTTGTTAGGGTGATAGGTTAGAGCAGAATTCGGGGGATTGTTAGGGTGATAGGTTAGAGTAGAATTCGGGGGGTTGTTAGGGTGATAGGTTAGAGCAGAATTTGGGGGGATTGTTAGGGAATAGGTTAGAATTCGGGGGGTTGTTAGGATGATAGGTTAGAGCATAATTCGGGGGATTGTTAGGGTGATAGGTTAGAGCAGAATTTGGGGGGCTGTTAGGGTGATAGGTTAGAGTAGAATTCAGGGGGATGTTGGGTTATATACAGTGGTTTGTAAAAGTATTTGTTAAAAATGTATTCCAAACATTTTTAACAAATCAATAACTGTAAAGTGGGGTGCGTAATTATTCAGCCCCCTTTGGTCTGAGTGCAGTCAGTTGCCCATAGACAGACTAAATAGAGTGCACCTGTGTGTAATCTAATGTCAGTACAAATACAGCTACTCTGTGATGGCCTCAGAGGTTGTCTAAGAGAATCTTGGGAGCAACAACACCATGAAGTCCAAAGAACACACCAGACAGGTCAGGAATAAAGTTATTGAGAAATTTAAAGCAGGCTTAGGCTACAATAAGATTTCCAAAGCCTTGAACATCCCACGGAGCACTGTTCAAGCGATCATTCAGAAATGGAAGGAGTATGGCACAACTGTAAACCTACCAAGACAAGGCCGTCCACCTAAACTCACAGGCTGAACAAGGAGAGCGCTGATCAGAAATGCAGTCAAGAGGCCCATGGTGACTCTGGACGAGCTGCAGAGATCTACAGCTCAAGTGGAGGAATCTGTCCATAGGACAACTATTAGTCGTGCACTGCACAAAGTTGCCCTTTATGGAAGAGTGGCAAGAAGAAAGCCATTGTTAACAGAAAAGCATAAGAAGTCCTGTTTGCAGTTTGCCACAAGCCATGTGGGGGACACAGTAAACATGTGGAAGAAGGTGCTCTGGTCAGATGAGACCAAAATGGAACTTTTTGGCCAAAATGCAAAACGCTATGTGTGGCGAAAAACTAACACTGCACATCACTCAGAACACACCATCCCCACTGTCAAATATGGTGGTGGCAGCATCATGCTCTGGGGGTGCTTCTCTTCAGCAGGGATAGGGAAGCTGGTCAGAGTTGATTGGAAGATGGATGGAGCCAAATACAGGGCAATCTTGGAAGAAAACCTCAGCAAAAGACTTGAGACTGGGACGGAGGTTCACCTTCCAGCAGGACAACGACCCTAAACATAAAGCCAGGGCAACAATGGATTGGTTTAAAACAAAACATATCCATGTGTTAGAATGGCCCAGTCAAAGTCCAGATCTAAATCCAATCAAGAATCTGTGGCAAGATCTGAAAACTGCTGTTCACAAACGCTGTCCATCTAATCTGACTGAGCTGGAGCTGTTTTGCACAGAAGAATGTGCAAGGATTTCAGTCTCTAGATGTGCAAAGCTGGTAGAGACATTCCCTAAAAGACTGGCAGCTGGAATTGCAGCAAAAGGTGGTTCTACAAAGTATTGACTCAGGGGGTGAATAATTACGCACACCCCACTTTGCAGTTATTGATTTGTTAAAAATGTTTGGAATCATGTATGATTTTCCTTCCACTTCTCACGTGTACACCACTTTGTATTGGTCTTCTTTCACGTGGAATTCCAATAAAATGGATTCATGTTTCTGGCAGTAATGTGACTAAAATAACTTTTGTAAACCACTGTATAAATAATATAATTAGTATCATTTAAATAAAATGTTTTAAAACAAACATTGGTGTCTGGAGTTTTCTGTCTCATTCTCCTTTATATTTTCCTTTGTAATATGGGGATTAGAAAGGGGAAATTTCATCCCCTGGTTATGGACTTTAATGTGTCAGGGTCTCATGGAGTAAGATAAATATCTATATCAAACATTATTGTTAAAGGTCTTTGGGCCGTATTCAATAAACCGCGTCTCTGTAACTTAGGATCACGGAGGTAAATATCTCTACGTAATCGCAGGGCCGTGATGGTACATTAACGTTTGTGGTGACCTTTGTTAAATGCGCAGTTCTGCACCTTTATAAATACGTCCCTTTGCCCACTAGATAGGTAAATGGATAACTTGGGGCTAATACCAGTATAAAATGGGTAAACGTATACCTTCTACTAAAGACCTGGAGTGATTGTATTTGTACATTAAAACACCTGTTACAGAAACCACAATTCCTGTCATTTTATAACAAACGTGTAATAATCACTTTCTAGGCAAATGTGATTTCCCATCTTTATTCTATTTCTGAGAACATTATATTGATTATTTTCAGGATAGCCATATTACACTTGGTAAATATAGACATAAATCTATAGCACATGGTCTGTATATCCACACTTACAGTACCATAGTCTAAAGGTGGCCATACACATCGCTGATACTCATAGGGTATAATCCCGGATCTGACGGCAAGGTTTAGGCTGAAAATACCATTCGGCATCATGGCCATTTGCTTTAAGTAGAGGAAGACAAATCCACTGCATTCATTTACATTTCCACTGATGTGAAACAATTTGGTGTGCAGATGGTTTATGTTGTAATAATACCCCCAGGCTAGGAATGCTGGGAGTTGTACTTTTCAATCACCTATTGCCCCGTTCCATTTAGTAGGTACATGTAAGTGTAGGTACACGTGGTAAGCATAGGCCTCGTCTACAGACAATGGCAGTCCAAGGATCGAAGGGAAAACAACTTTAATATCATCTGTGGATAATATAGACAAATGGCAATATGAGTTGTGAACTTGTAAAGAGACTATAGTCTTCATCAATGGTGAAACCAGAGATCAACCTCCCAGCAAAACTATAATGCTTAATCTGGGAGGCTGTACCTGCCATAGGAAAATGAAGAAGTTAGGGCCCTCCTGGCACCTGGGCCCCCATGGGCTTAGTGCTTTATACAGTGATTTACCCAGCGGCTCTGATTAAACCAGTGATATAGTGACTCATTTACCCAGAGGGTGAATGTCCCGATGGCAATTCAATATCGCAACTATGGGTACATCGCGAAATGCGCCAGTGCATTGCCAGTGATGATCCGTTATTGTAGAGTGTGCGGATTGCTTGTTTTTTTATATTCTAAAAAAATATATTTACATCTGGTTTTGACTTTTAAAAAAATGCCTTTGTGTGGGAGCTGCCATGTGTTTAAATCAGCTGACATAATCTCAACAGACCATTGAAGAAGAGTAAAACTATATAGTATTATATTATCAAATGTCTATGGTATTCTGCTACCAAGGCATGCTGGGAGTTGTAGTTTCTAAACATCTAAAGTGCCAAGGTTTGATATCACAGATATATGCAGTAGCATATTTTCAAGCTACAGTACATGGGCATCATTTCTACTTTGGCCACAAGGTGTCAGACTTACCATACTAAATCAGAATCTGGAACTGTGGTATAACACCGCTTTCTCAATACACTGTATAAAGACAGTAAACTATAGCTCACTGTGAGGCCAAAATACTCTCTGCATTTCTACAGATTGCTGGTCTGTCAATTCATTCCTCCTATCAGTAATAAATCTGCTCATTTCAATTCACTGAACGGTTAATCAGAAATATGGCAGCTCCCACAGCAAAATAAAAATAAAGGGGAAGGGGAACTACACAATAAAGCAGTAATAATGAATCAACAACTTAGAATTTCCTGTTATTATACAACTTATTATGAGATTTCCACGTGTCGTACGTTACAGGGTATTTATCCATGTGTCATATGTTACAGTGTATTTATCCACGTGTCCTATGATACAGTGTATTTATCCACATGTCATATGTTACAGGATATTTAGCCACGTTTCATAAGTTACAGGATATTTAGCCACGTGTCTTGTATGACAGGATATTTATCTCAGTGTCACATGTTGGAGGGTATTTATAGCATGTTTCCATCCAGTACATGCAGTACGTGTGTTGTTAAATGTGGAAGTGTTTCATTGCATTGTAATCACCGCTTGCTTTGATGTACAAAAATGTGACCTATTATATTGTTATAATCCACCCTTTCTATGGATCCCTATGGGATCCAACTGTAAAAGATGACCTTATATTTGGCGCACAACTACCTATTAGCGCTCCGATTATAGTGCGGATGTAGGCCACTGCGGTCACTTCAATCCAAGGAGCAGCAGCAGTCCCTATACATGGGGCCAAAATTTGGTAATTAGAATCGCTCAAAATATCGAAAATTATTTCCTGTTTTCTCCGACTGACCGCTTGAAAATATATATCGGTTTTTCGGAAAATCGAAGATCAGGCCAGGTAGGAAATTTTCCAGCTACCCCATTTTCAGACCCCAGAGATTGTCAGCCCCAGGTGGGGAACTTCAAGCGTTTCTAACGATCGAATTTCCGATCATTGCACACGATCGCAAATCCGAAGAACATCTGCCCGTGTATGGGTAGCTTAAGGATTGGTACACATGGGCAATCTCAGCCAATAACTTTGTGTGACAGATTAACCGGTATATTAACCTGTGGCCAGTTTGTTTAAAGAGGAACTGTGGTCCAAAAATGACTTTAGGTAAATTGATAGGAATTGCTCTCCTGAAAATTTTTGCAATTTATTTCCATTGTTTATTTTGCATAGTTTTGAAGATATTTACATTTTTGTGTGTGATATGGCAGCAGCATCACCAGGTCCCCTGCACTTCCTGCTTCCTGCTCTGAAACCTGTCAGTCAATCTGCCCTGTGTCTCCTCCCCTTTGCAGCCCCCCTGGTCCCTCCCACTCATGGACCACATGGTCTCTCCAGTTGCAGGCCCTTCTTGGCCCATTCCCTTACAGCCCCTTGTGGCCCTGCCCATTCGCGGATGCCATGGCCCCGCCCACCCACGGGTGCCTAAGCCCTGCCCGCTCACAGGTGCCTAAGCCCCACCCACTCACTCACTCATGTGTGCGACTGTGAAATGCGCATGTGATCCATTAATTGGAGTGCATGCGATCCGCATTTTTTGCACAATCATATGCACTCCAATTGCAAAACATTGGGAGATCACAAAACGCTCTCGCGCACTGAGATTGCGAGGCTGGAGATGCATGAAAAATGCGGTAGTGTGGCCTAGCCCCTTACATTATTATTTTACAAGAGATAAAAAGTAGATGATGTAATAACGACCGCAGGACAGGATCAGATATGAGATCTCTTCGCTAGAAGTTTATAAGCCTTGCAGTTTATCTCCGACAGTTATTATTTATTTTTTATTCTGCTTAATTATTTTACGCTAAATGCATGTGGAACTGACGGGGAAATGCCTGCGTAACATCCAAAAGCCATTCGTCTGAAAGGGACAGTTCAGTGGAAATGATCAATATTTGTTAAATTGTTAGTTTGTGTAATGTCTTCTTAGTTATTCTACATATTCTCTCCCATTTTGAAAAATCAGTTGATTTCATACCCTTTGCTGTTCCCTGCTGTTGACATTAGTGAGCTGACATTTCGGGTTCTAACGGTCCTTCTTCTTCCCAGAATGCACCACTTCCTTGGAATGTTCCTAACAGTAATTTTTACTGATTGGCTGTTGGATGGGTCAAACATGCTCAGATCTCTACTGAGCAACTGAATCAACCCAGGCACTGGGTCAAGGGCAAGACCATTACAGTCTCTATTAGGGGTCCAGCAAACAGGATGTCAGTATTTATTTATACACAGACACAATGCTGAATTGGCAGATTAAGGTCGTTGGGATGGAAAAATACTGCTCTTTTTTCTGAAAAGCATATGTATTTGCACTGAACTTCCCCTTTAAGACAGCCATACACTTTTTATTTAGATATAAGATAGATTCTAATGTCTTTCTAGTACATTTTCTTAACTTCCCATCTATCCCATTTATTTGACAATTATGAGTCAATCAGACCTGGGGACTCGGTGGAACGTTGGAAGGTAAGTAGGCAGTGTGTGGGCTCATTTTCCAGGTAGGTGGACAGATGTCCAGCAATGTATTGAAATGTTTTGCACAGCTTGTTAAACCAGCCCTTGTGTTTTATTTCCTACTCCCGGGATGGGTTCACCATGTCCTAAACAGATATCATCTATGTTCCCAACTGAGCCATTACCATTGTCGGCTTTTCTTTAAAGGATATTAACCACTGGGCTGGATCCAACTCATTAACTCAATGAGTAAAATTGGCAGTTTACCGAGACACATGAGATGGTTCCAGACGTCATGGTCGGCTCAATAACAAGCCTTTGAACATTATGTTCTTGTCTTTCCTATTGTGTATACAGCAGTTGTATGAAGCTGTCCATTCAGCACTGTGTAAACAGTGTCCATTCAGCCTCAAACGTATCCCTTACTAAACCCATTTCCTGGGCATTTCCTTTATACCATTATATGGTTATACAAAGGAATAAACAGCTAACCTGGGCACACAGTACACACAGGGTGGTATTGATGTGTATAAACACCATCTACAGTACCAACATGAAGCAGACAGGTTCCATTGGATTCTGCCTGTACACAGTCCTCGGCTGGCCATACACCAAGAACAAGAGTCATTTATGGTCAGAACTGTGGCTGATGATAGTTTAATCCCATCAGACCCAACTGGAATGGCTCATGGCATTGATAGTCCTATGAAAACTCCATTTACCTTATAACCCTTAACCACTACCAACACCTGCCTTAATAAAACACACAGACCGCTTCTTGGATCAAAAAGGCCACAGCAGATTTCTTTATTACAATTGTTTACAACTTAAAGTGCAAATTCTTATTTCCATTCAAATGAAACAATTATTAAACATTAACATAAATATTCTTTAAATAACATTTTAAACAGTATTAATTATATCCGGTCCATAGAGGTCTGTCCGACCCTGTTACTAACCTAGAGCAGCTCATCAGCAGTCCAAACACTGGCTCAATGAGTGCCCCCCTTTTATGACCACCTCCTCCTATCCAAGAAGGACCTATCCAACTGTAACTTGAAAAAAATGATTTTGTTCCCCTATCCACTCACTCTCTCCTCTATGGACCCCCGTCTACTGCTGTGACTATGCTACCTACCCTCCTATAAGTTCTCCTTTACTCCCGGACACCATACTAGTTACTTTCCTTATCGGGTGGGTGGTTGGAAGACGCTCCTCTTTCACCTGGTATTACTGGTATTGATACATAAAGTAGAGTTGATCCAGGGAAATTTCCGATTGCCACTTGGAGTCAGGAAGGAATTTTTTCCCCCTTCATAAATTTGGTGGGGGTTTTTTGCCTTCCTCTGGATCAACAGTTAGGCAGGAAATGAGGATATTGCTAGATGGGTTGGACTGGATGGACGTATGTCTTTATTCAACCTCAAATACTATACTATACTATACTACCTATGGAAACAAAAGTGAAAGTAAATTACCCTCTTTTATACTCCTTCCTCACCCATCCTTGACTCCTTAAACCTAAACCTCCCCCTTAACTCTTTCCTTTCCTCCCATTACCAAATTAACTGATACTAACCACCCCCTTACCTTACATTTTCAATTCCATGCCTGCCATGCCCTTCAGTCCCTATGGTCCTTACGTTCCTTTATCTGTGTTGTGTGTACCCAGCTGTGGGCTACAATGACTAGATCAACCTACTTGCTGTTGCCTATGTTCAACTGTCCAGATACTTACAATTCTGACATTTGTTGTTTATGATTGTGTTGTAAAGCCGGGGTCCTCAAACTATGGCCCTCCATATGTTTGAAAAATCCAACATTCCCTGGCTTTCCTCTGTAGTCAAGGAATGCTGGGGGTTGTATTTTTGACACATCTGGAGGGCCATAGTTCAAGGATCCCTGTTGTAAACATTCAAAGAGTCGTCCTATAGTTACCCAATGAGGAATGGCAGCCAAACGTTATCAGCACAGAGTCTAAAACCCTGGACAGTTCCCAAATGTAGAGATTTGTTGCAGTTCATTCACAATGATGGAATGTTTCAAAATATTAGTTTAACTTTATCGTTATCAGAGATAATTAAAGGTTTGTTTGGTTCCAGTACAATAAACAAATCTAATCCCAGCCCCAGCAAATTGTTTATAGATCGTGATCAAACCCTTTCACACACAGTCCGATATTTTGACTGACCGGACTGATATTTTGGTCGATCTGGTTGAAATATTGTCTTTAATTTCCAACCTAATGGATTGATCAACGATTTTTAGGTTCATTAGTTAGTCTGAGAGGACTTGTCATTTAACCTCTGCCAATTCTGTACTCTTCTATGGACCACAAGATTAATTGGGCCAGAAAACTGATGCAGGCATTTTAATTCAAGCCCAACAAACTACTGGTCAGTATATCAATCAATAGGATAGTTGTCATCAGGGTTGTGAGACATCCCAATTTGCGTGGGGTACAGATGCAAGGTAAGAGTTTTCCGACCCTCCCTGGCCCTTCTTAGCCTCCCTCCCTGTCCTTTTCTCCCTGTCCCAATGTCAGCTTCCAAAATTGTGGCATCATTAGTTGTCCAGAATATTAGTTGGCCCAAGTGTACCAGGCCTTACATCCTGACGGCAACTACATTAAGGTGATTTCATATCTGTAGTAGATAAACGCTCTCCAGCGGCCAGTGGCTGGCTTTATAGATGTGAAGGTGTGTAATTTCCAGGGTGCATAGAAGTAATGGGACACACATAAGGCACCATTAGTTTGTAGTAGGTTAGTAAATGTTTTGTTATTATAGTTAGCAACATGGCAGTCTGGGTTCCCAGTGGGTAGGATGATGGACGCTGGAAGACTGCAAGCTAATTCAGTCAATCTTAATCTAGCATTTCTCAAAGCCATAAAATAAATTGCAAAACCCAAAGATTTGTTTTGTAGAAATCAATTTGATTCTTGTATTTGATCTCAGGGTCACCGACACCTGGAAGAACCAAAGGCCTAATGTCCACATTCTAAATACTTTTTATAAAAATGTATAAACATCATGTGTCCTTGTGGGCACATCTTCCAGAATCTTCATTGTTTTGAAGCTGAAATCTACATAAGATCTGCAGCACAAGGTGGGTTACGTTGGGTTTGGATTTTTGATGGTTTCTGGTGATCGAAAACAATCGGACTGTGTAGGATAAGGACCAGATGTTTATTCTGTAGGTCCATCGCCCATGCTGGAGACACCATTAACCCATATCCCTCAACCCTAATTATT
This sequence comes from Hymenochirus boettgeri, assembly GCA_019447015.1. NCBI lineage: Eukaryota > Metazoa > Chordata > Amphibia > Anura > Pipidae > Hymenochirus > Hymenochirus boettgeri. The sequence continues at coordinate 308,331,212 of CM033476.1, forward strand.
TCAATTCTAACCCAAGTTGGACCCTTTTACAATCTAGTTGTTTGTTTCTTATTGTGTCCGTTGTTAATCATTGAGGTGCCCATAAGTACCTTTTCCAGGTTCCCTGTTATCAATCCAACCACACACACACCTCCAAGACTGTTTAAAATATGGTCCTTGGCTAAATTTAATATGAGACCCCATATATAGCACAGACTGTTGCATTATCAACTCCATTATACTGATCAATCTTTTGAACATTATTATTGGTTGTAGGTCAGTTGGGAACTTTCTATTGGCTACAGCGGAAAGTGATCCATTGAAATTTGATTGGTTTTAAGACCTCTACGATTATTTAAATTACCCTGGATCTCTTCCCTAAACTGTCCAGTCAACAGGGGAACATGTCATGTCACACTGGAGCCAGAGACCATAAAATCACCTGGAAGCTGCTCACTGGTACAAAAATCACCTGAAAGACCATCTGACCACAGACAAATCTGTACCTGTGACCCCCTTTATCCAGCAACCTCTGGGAGACGTTGATTTGCTTGAACCCTTCTGCATTTTCACTGCATGAAATTAAAGATTTGCTGTACCGACTTTTTCTACTGGTTGTCATTATAATCCTATATGCGGTTCCAGTTCATAGGATATCAGCCAAACAATGAAACATTCTCTAGTGCTGCCAACACGAAATATTATGTGTGCATTTTTCTCTCAGCGATTTAGGAAAATATAATCACTACAACGGAAACATCATCTCTTCCTAGGCTCATTACATTCCAGCGAAGCGTAAGCTTTCCATTACATAGCAGCCCATAAAAAGTTATTCCAGTAACCATAACAGCGAAACCACATACCTGAAAACTAAGGAGAGCAGCACACCAACATAGAACATTGGTGAACCACACGACAAAGAAAGAAATGATAAGGTGCAATGCATGAAAAAGGGCAAAGCTGATAATACAAAGTGTGAAGCCTACAGACGATACCTGGCATGGAAATGATTCAAACAGCAAGAAATTGCCTCGTATTTTTATTATAAAATCCACTTACAATCTTTATAGACCAACCTATATCTAAAGGTGCCCATACATTAGAATCTAACCTTCTGGAGCTCCCACAATGTCACATTTATGCAATTGACCTGTGATGGGAACTTTCCGATACCTCAGGTTAATGTAAAAGTACGTCAGCAGTCATACATTTCCTCCGACCATTCAGCTATACATCTAGACTACCACAATGGAATTGTATGGGCAACTGTACAATTGCAATGGCGATGTACATGTAAATATGATCTTAATTGTAGGATCGCAATCATACATATAGAACCCCTGTTAAAGGGCATGTCCACCCCCAATACTAAAATTTAACCCTCTACTGGCTCCACTGTGTAGTTTAGAAAAATCCTTACCATACATCTCTGCTCCTTATGGTTCTCCTGCAGTGCCTGTCCAAAGTCCAGGAAAGAGAAGAGAAGGAGGTGTCAGTGAGTCATCTGGTCCCTGCTGCTTCCTTAACTTCAGTAAGGCAGTGACATGCACCCTTCCCCCCCTCTCCCACCATCCGGATCCATCCTCTGCAGCCGTTGCACCTAGCGTGAACCCCTTTGGCCATAAGGTTGGTACCCCCTGCTGCCAGTCCAGCCCGTTTGCAACTTCTGCCAAGCAGGGAGCTGGATGAGAAAGACGCCGCCGGAGAGAAGGGGCCGTAAGTAGCGATCTGAACATTTTTTAAATGAAATATCTCGGTGGTTGGGGGTGGGCAGGGGGCACCTACCTTATGCCCAAAGTTTATTTTTAAGGTGGACATGCCCTTTAAAGGCCCAGTATAAATATGGCCCTTAGTATCAACAAACATATAAAAAACGTTATTATGCAGGAAACAAATGCCAACACAATAGTAGCAAAACTAACCTATCCCCTTAATGGAATTCTTACACTTTTGACAGTAAGGATTTGTTCGAGGGTTGGGCCTGTTACACAATTCTAATACAATGACAGTTTCAGCCACCTCTTTCTACATTATTACACCCACAGACCATTTTCCATGTGATATAGAAGGTCTGTACCAATCCTAGACGGGTATTACATAAATGGGTAATTAAATACAGTGCATTCTATTGTCTTGGCCAAGTCAGAACTCAACAATACTGACTGATTAGGAAATATTATGTAAAGAATAACATTTCCGGTTTGTTTCAGTTTTTAGATTTTTTGTCAATTGCTAATTATAGAATTTTCTTCCTTGACGTAGATGAATCATGGAAATTAAGTGTTACAGCAACGAATTCTCAATATTCTCAACATAATAGAAAAATCTCACCAAAAATAAGGTCGGGAGAGTTCAGGATAGAGTTTCCTGCTCATATGCAAATAAGAGGATTCTGGGTAACTTCCATAGCAGCCCTTGTGCAAATTCTATACTTTCATAACCTTCATTGTAAAAGCTAAGGGCAGATCCAGAGTGCCTATGGCACATCAGTACAATGTAGGCCTCCGGTCTAAAAGTAAAGTGACTTAAGATGTATGTCACCAAAAAATCATGGTAGTATAGTATAGTATAGTATTTGAGGTTGAATAAAGACATACGTCCATCCAGTCCAACCCATCCAGCAATATCCTCATTTCCTGCCTAACTGTTGATCCAGAGGAAGGCAAAAAACCCCCACCAAATTTATGAAGGGGGAAAAAATTCCTTCCTGACTCCAAGTGGCAATCGGAAATTTCCCTGGATCAACTCTACTTTATGTATCAATACCAGTAACTTGCAACATTCCTTGTTTGCAGAAACTCATCCAGCTTTTTTTTGAAACTGACCAATGAACCTGCCATTACAACGTCCACTGGAAGACAGTTCCATAGCTTTACCGTTCTCACAGTGAAAAACCCTTTCCGAGCTTGAAGCCTAAACCTTTTTTCTTCAAGTCTTAAGGGATGTCCTCGTGTCCTTTGACATGTTCTATTGGTGAACAATGCCCCAGATAGTTTATTGTATGGCCTGTTAATGTATTTATACACAGTAATCATATCCCCACGCAAGCGCCTTTTCTCCAGCGTACATAATTGTAACTTTTCCAGTCTCTCTTCATATTCAAGCTCCCCCAATCCCCTTATTAATTTAGTTACCCTTCTCTGAACCCTTTCCATTTCAAAGATGTCCTTTTTGTACACAGGATTCCAAAATTGCACTGCATATTCCAAATGAGGCCTTACCAATGCTTTGTAAAGAGGGAGAATTACATTTTCCTCCCTTGAATCCATACCTCTCTTTATACAAGACAATACCATGCTGGCTCTGGCTGTTGCCACCTGGCACTGCTTGCTACCTTTAAGTTTGTTATCCACAAAACTCCAAGATCCCTTTCCAACAGGGATTCACTTAACACAGAGCCATTTATAGTATAAGTAGCACAAGTATTTTTAAGTCCAAAATGCATCACCTTACATTTATCAACATTGAATTTCATCTGCCACTTAGCAGCCCAATGTGATAATCTATCTAGATCCCCTTGCAACGATTGCACATCCTCTGAAGTTTTTAATGGTTGACAAAGTTTTGTATTGTCAGCAAACACATAAACCTTGCTGACAATACCCACTTCCAAATCATTAATAGATTAAATAGAAGTGGCCCCAACACAGAACCCTGTGGCACCCCACTTAGCACTTTAGTCCATAATGATGAAGCCCTATTAACAACTACTCTCTGCATCCTATTCATTAACCAATTTTCTATCCATGTACAAATGTGACTCCCCAGACCAACAGACCTTAGCTTATTCATTAGTCGCCTATGGGGGACTGTATCAAAAGCCTTTGCAAAATCCAAGTAAACTACATCTACTGCTATACTAGAGTCTAAATTTCTACTTACCTCCTCATAAAAGCCAAGCAAGTTAGTTTGACAAGATCTATTCCTCCTAAATCCATGCTGGTTACTACTTATAATGTCAGTCCTTGAAACATACTCTAGAACATGTTCCCTTATTAAACTTTCCAGGATCTTCCCCACCACTGAAGTTAAACTTACAGGCCTGTAATTACCCGGCTGTGAACGACTACCCTTTTTGAATATTGGAATAACATCAGCCTTTTTCCAATCCAGAGGCACACCACCGGACATGAGGGAATCAGCAAAAATAAGAAACAATGGCCTAGATAAAACTGAACTTAGCTCCCTAAGTACCCGAGGATGTATTTTATCCGGTCCAGGAGATTTATTAATATTAACCTTATTTAGTTCTTTCTGTACCATATCCTCGGTTAACCAAAGTGAACTTGAATCTTGTATACCTTTATTGCTACTATACTCTATGATATCTGTACTTGGTTCTTCTATAGTATATACAGAGGAAAAAAAATTATTCAAGACATTTGCTTTATCACCATCTGCCGTAACTAACTTATCCCCATTAATTAATGGTGCCACATTCTCAGTCCTCATCTTCTTACTATTAATTACTTAAAAAATGTTGGCTTACGTGGCTTTCTTCAGCTATCCTAACTCATATTAATTTTAGCTAGTGGTAGAAAGAGTTCAGGCTAAAGATCCATGCTCATATGCAAATAAAAGGGGCTTCTGGGTAATTTTTAGGCTTCCATAGGGCCCTATTTATAAAAGATCGGTATCGTTATCGTAAAATACCGATCGTTATTATAAATAACGACCGGGTTTTTACCGATAACAAACCGTTATTTACCGATAACGACCGGTATCGGTAAATAACGGTTGTTATCGGTAAAAACCCGGTCGTTATTTTACGATAACGATCGGTATTTTACGATAACGATACCGATCTTTTATAAATAGGGCCTATAGTGTCATGAAAAAATAAACATAAATAATAGCCCATGAGCAAATGTTATAATTTCAATAAGGCTTTTAACAGCATTGTACAAGCTAAGTGTAAGTCCAGAGTACCAGGTGCAGACTGGTTTGGCTTTATTGCACCATCATCAGTGCAAAGTAGGCCTTTTATTTGCGTATGAGCAGGGAGCTCTAGCAGAACTCTCCCAAACTTTTTTTGGGTACTCGATACTGCACTTAAAGAGGAACTGTGGTCCAAAAATGACTTTAGGTAAATTGATAGGAATTGCTCTCCTGAGAGTTTTTGCAATTTATTTCCATTGTTTATTTTGCATAGTTTTGAAGATATTTACATGTTTGTGTGTGATATGGCAGCAGCATCACCAGGTCCCCTGCACTTCCTGCTCTGAAACCTGTCAGTCAATCTGTCCTGTGTCTCCTTCCCTTTGCAGCCCCCCTGGTCCCTCCCACTCATGGACCCCATGGTCCCTCCAGTTGCAGGCCCCCCTTGGCCCATTCCCTTACAGCCCCATGTGGCCCCACCCACTCGTGGCTGCAGTGGTCCCGCCCACTTGCGGGTGCGGTGGCCCTTCCCACTCATGGGTGACGTTGCCCTGCCCACTCGCGGTTTCCTAAGCCCCACCCACTCACTCACAGGTGCTGTGGGTCACTCTGACAGCCCCCCTACCCCCCCGAAAACTCTGTGGAACTCTGCCTGAGAAGGCTGTTTTCACATAGTGAGAGAGAAGGGCTGTAGATTTCCTTACCTTCTCTGCAGCTGCAGGTCCTTCACACAGCAGAGAGGAGGAGGGACTTCCTGTCTCCCTCACACACTGAGGTAGTCTTAGGCTGTGCTCGCCGGCGGCACTGTGCAGGAGAAGCCTCAGGAATGTCACATGTGTCAGCCTCCCACCCATTAACTTCTGGTCAGTCATTTCTTTATATCTTGGGCTCTGGAGCACGTAGAGAGGTGGTTGATGGCTCAGATCTCTAATGAGCAACTGAATCAACCCAGGCGCTGGGTCAAGGGCAAGACCATAACGGTCTCTATTAGGGGTCCTGCAAACAGGAAGTCGTATTCGGTTGCATTTATTTATACACAGACAAAATGCTGAATGGGCAGATTAAGGTCATTGGGATGGAAAAATGCTGCTTTTTTTCTGAAAAGTACATGTATTTGCACTGAACTTCCCCTTTAAAGGGAGTGGTATGTATATGTGCTCATGGGTTACGTAAAGAAAATGTTACACAGTGTACTGATCACCCACATTTATATTGTGAGTTCCTAATAAATGGGCTACGGGCCCTTTTGCACCAGCAGATGTTGGTTGTCTTGCGATTTTCATTTCTTTTATGGCGTACGGTGTTGTAATAGAATTCAATTCTTACACTAGAAAATAAACTCTGGAGCATCATCTTAAAGGTCCCGGCTGCGACTGTTCCTGTACTGGCCAATGGAAAGACTTGCTTCTCATACACTGTGCCTTTCATTGAGGAAACTCGGGTTATTGGAAGAGGCAGCGCCAGCACTGGCAGAAACAGGGGAACTTTGACAGTTGTGGTTAATGCAAATACTGCAAACCCAGGGGGTAGGACCTAATGGTTTAGGTACTATTAATAGGGGGATTGGTAAGGTGGGACAAAAAGAGTATAATTGTTTTAAACAGAGGGATGCTGATTAATCACTTTTGGAAATGGTAGTAGGCTTATTGCTATTTTCTTTTGTTTTTTTAGGTAAAAACAAACCGATGTTATTCTAATTAGAATTTACTTCCTTCATGTGTGAATCATGGGAAATATTACAAACAAGGATCACTTGTGTTGGCATGACATAACTCTCTGCATGGGAAAAACATTACATAACCGTGATGACCCACTCTTATGGAACGTGCGTTTTAGAATAGAGATAATAAAGTGATAACTTCAATACTGTCTACACAATTGTGAAAGAGATATCACAAGCAAAACGGCCCTCTACATCAAGACCCCACTGGGACAAGGATTTTAAAATGGAGTATCCAGGTAAAAATGGGCCAGTTGGGAGATATGGAATAATGAAAAAGTAACAATATCCTTACTAAAAGAAAAGGATAATTGCAATTCCACATGTTTCACCAAAAACATCTGGTTACATCCGGCTAAAAAAATAATCTTGAGGGAGCCACGTCATCAAAATCAAAGAACTATTGGGGTGCCCATGTAGTAAGAACCTTCAATACCCCACAAATAAAAACAAGGTTAATCTAAATAAATGTTGAAATGAGAAAGTATTGATTTATTTTCTACATATTTCCTCTGTGCTCCTACTTCATTGTCTAAACTAATTCATTTGTCCTGTCTTGTTCTCTTTTATTCTTCCTATATTAAGGATTGTATCTCCTTGTTCTAGAGACATGAAATCAGTACAGACGCAGTGTTCCCTAGGGTCTTTTAGCCGGGGGCCCACCCGGCTACCTTTTCATGCCACCCGGTGGGGAAAAAAGTCCTTGAGAGAACATTTAAAGGAATTAGATGTAGGTTTAATAGGTGCCAATAGGTCAGTAAAAACTCCCGCCAAAAATGCCCAGTCCAGACCCGTTTTTTACACTTGTAAGATTATTTTAGCAGAATGTTAAATAGCTTTTCCAAGATCCCCCAAGGCCCCAAAAGGGTGGCGCTTGTGCTGCCATGTTACATGGGTACCTTCAGATGTTGTGGAACTGCAACTCCCTGCAGACGTTGACAAACTACAACTCCCTGCATCTACAGCTGGTTTTTCATGCCACCCGTCTGGAAAAAAATTTGGGGAGAGAACATGCAGACGGGGCGGGACACAGAGGAGAAATGTGCTCTTACCCTAGGGGAATCTGTGGAAGATTTCCCAGGCTTATTTGCCAATTACAGACATTTTTTGCACGTAGACTTTAGTGAAAAATGCAAACGTTCTATGGATTGTAATTACAAGCCCAACTGTGACTGTCTTTTCTTAAAGGGCATGTCCACCCTAAAAACTAGCTTTTAGTAAAAGGGTAGGTGACCCTGCCCACCCCCAACACCTACTTATTTCTGTAAAAATACGCCTAAATTGCTACTTACAGCCCCTCTCTCCTGGGGTGTCTCCAATCCGGCTCTCTGCTTGTGGAAGTTGCAAGCAGGGACCAGACCGGCAGCTGTGTCTGTGATTGGCTAAGACGCGGCCAATCACAGATGCAGCTGGCGATATTGAAGACGCCGCAGGAGAGAAAGGGCGTGTAAGTATCGATCTAAGCATTTTTAAAAAAAAATATTTCGGCGGTTGGGGGTGGGCAGGGGGGGTACCTTATCCTAAGGGTTTCACATTAGGTGCCATGGCTGTAGAGGATGGATCCGGATGGTGGGAGTCAGGGAGGGCTCCCCAGCGCATGTCACAGTCCTTGTTGAGGTTAGGGAGAAGAAACAGGCACCGGATAAATCACTGACAGCTTCTACTTTCACTTTCCTGGACTTTGAACAGACACAGCACGGGAATCATTTGGAGCAGAGATGTAAGATAAGGATTTATTTAAAGGAACAGTGGAGTCAGGATGGGGTTACATTTAGTTTTGGGGGTGGACATGCCCTTTAATAAAATGCATCTGTCTCTAGGCACTATAAACCACTTTCAGGCAGATTTACCTGCAAGTGTCGGGGGTGGGTAGCTATTAGTGGTATTAAAAAGTCACAATTAAATAGCCACAAATGCAAATTTGGTTGTTACAAATGAATAACAAGCCAAACATTTGCACATTTCATTGCATTAGCCCCTTATTCTTGCTTGATTGTGTAGGTGACTTTTTCAAAATCCATGCAGACGATGCAAATCAATACAATTCCTGTTTAAAGTTACACTAAATATCTGTGTCTCTTTAATAAGGTTACTGTGCCCATATATTTAGAGACTTCCCGAAAACTGCTTGGCCCGATTACTTAAAAAGCATTGGAAGACAGGTTAAGAAACCTTCCTGGACTGTTACTATCAAATGAATGGGATTGAATGTTGAGTTAAGGAAAGTAGGGCAGTGTGTAGGCCGGCTAAAGCAGAAATATTGAATGGGATTGAATGTGATTAATGTAAAGTAGGGCATGTGTATGGCCGGCTAAGGCAGAAATATTGTGGATTAACGTTGATTTATGTAAAGTAGGGCATGTGTATGGCCGGTAGAGGCAAAAATATTGATGGGATTGACGTTGATTAATGCTAAAGTAGGGCATGTGTATGGCCGACTAGAGGCAAAATATTGAATGGGATTAACGTTGATTTAATGTAAAGTAGGGCATGTGTATGGCCGGCCCCCCTGGTCCCTCCCACTCATGGACCCATGGTCCCTCCAGTTTGCAGGCCCCCTTGGCCCATTCCCTACAGCCCCATGTGGCCCCACCCACTCGTGGCTGCAGTGGTCCGCCCCACTTGCGGGTGCGGTGGCCCTTTCCCACCATGGGTGACGTTGCCTGCCCACTCGCGGTTCCTAAGCCCCACCCACTCACTCACAGGTGCTGTGGGTCACTCTGACAGCCCCCCTACCCCCCCGAAAACTCTGTGGAAACTCTGCCTGAGAAGGCTGTTTTCACATAGTGAGAGAGAAGGGCTGTAGATTTCCTTACCTTCTCTGCAGCTGCAGGTCCTTCACACAGCAGAGAGGAGGAGGGACTTCCTGTCTCCTCACACACTGAGGTAGTCTTAGGCTGTGCTCGCCGGCGGCACTGTGCAGGAAAGCCTCAGGAATGTCACATGTCAGCCTCCCCCCCATTAACTTTTGGTCAGTCATTTCTTTATATCTTGGGCTTGGAGCACGTAGAGAGGTGGTTGATGGCTCAGATCTCTACTGAGCAACTGAATCAACCAGGCGCTGGGTCAAGGGCAAGACCATAACGGTCTCTATTAGGGGTCCTGCAAACAGGAAGTCAGTATTTCGGTGCATTTATTTATACACAGACAAAATGCTGAATGGGCAGATTAAGGTCATTGGGATGGAAAAATGCTGCTCTTTTTTTGAAAAGTACATGTATTTGCACTGAACTTCCCCTTTAAAGGGAGTGGGTAGTATTGTGCTCATGGGTATACGTAAAGAAAATGTTACACAGTGATACTGATCACCCACATTTATATTGTGAGTCCTAATAAATGGGCTACGGGCCCTTTGCAACCAAGCAGATGTTGGTGTCTTGCGATTTTCATTTCTTTTATGGCGTACGGGTGTAGTATAGAATTCAATTCTTACACTAGAAAATAAACTCTGGCGCATCATCTTAAAGGTCTCGACTGCGACTGTTCCTGTACTGGCCAATGGAAAGACTTGCTTCTCATACACTGTGCCTTCCATGAGGAAATCCGGGTTATTGGAAGAGGGCAGCGCCAGCACTGGCAGAAACAGGGGAACTTTGACAGTTGTGGTTAATGCAAATACTGCAAACCCAGGGGGTAGGACCTAATGGTTTAGGTACTTAATAAGGGGATTGGTAAGGTGGGACAAAATAGAGTATAATTGTCTTTAAACAGAGGGATGCTGATTAATCACTTTGGAAATGTTAGTAAGGCTTATTGCTATTTTCTTTGTTTTTTTAGGTAAAAAAAACGACTGATTATTCTAATAGAATTTACATTCCTTCATGGTGAATCATGGGAAATATTACAAACAAGGATCACTTGTGTTGGCATTGACATAACTTCTGCATGGGAAAAACATTACATAACCGTGATGACCCACTCTTATGGAACGTGCGTTTTAGAATAGAGATAATAAAGTGATAACTTCCAATTCTGTCTACACCATTGTGAAAGAGATATCACAAGCAAAACGGCCCTCTACATCAAGACCCACCTGGGACAAGGATTTTAAAATGGAGTATCCAGGTAAAAATGGGCCAGTTGGGAGATATGGAATAATGAAAAAGATACAATATCCTTACTAAAAGAAAAGGATAATTGCAGTTCCACATGTTTCACCAAATACATCTGGTTACATCCGGCTAAATAAATAAATCTTGAGGGAGCCACGTCATCAAAACAAAGAACTATTGGGGTGCCCATGTAGTAAGAACCTTCAATACCCCACAAATAAAAACAAGGTTAATCTAAATAAATGTTGAAATGAGAAAGTATTGATTTATTTTCTACATATTTCCTCTGTGCTCCTACTCATTGTCTAAACTAATTCATTTGTCCTGTCTTGTTCTCTTTATTTTCCTATATTAAGGATTGTATCTCCTTGTTCTAGAGACATGAAATTCAGTACAGACGCAGTGTTCTCCCTAGGGTCTTTTAGCCGGGCGGCCACCCGGCTACTTTTTCATGCCACCCGGCTGGAAAAAAGTCCTTGAGAGAACATTTAAAGGAATTTAGATGTAGGTTTAATAGGTGCCATAGGTCAGTAAAAACTCCCGCCAAAACTGCCCAGTCCAGACCCGTTTTTTACACTTGTAAGATTATTTAGCACATGTTAAATAGCTTTTCCAAGATCCCAAGGCCCAAAAGGGTGGCGCTTGTGCTGCCATGTTACATGGGTTACCTTCAGATGTTGTGGAACTGCAACTCCCTGCAGACGTTGACAAACTACAACTCCCTGCATTCTACAGCTGGTTTTTCATGCCACCCGTCTGGAAAAAAATCTGGGGAGAACACTGCAGACGTGCGGGGCACAGAGGAGAAATGTGCTCTTACCTAGCTAGGGAATCTGTGGAAGATTTCCCAGGTATTTGCCAATTTACAGACATTTTTTGCACGTAGACTTTAGTGAACAAATGCAAACGTTCTATGGATTGTAATTACAGCCCAACTGTGACTGTCTCTTTCTTAAGGGCATGTCCACCCTAAAAACTAGCTTTTAGTAAAAGGGTAGGTGACCCCTGCCCACCCCAACCACCTACTTATTCTGTAAAAATACGCCTAAATTGCTATACAGCCCCTCTCTCCTGGGTTGTCTCCAATCCGGCTCTCTGCTTGTGGAAGTTGCAAGCAGGGACCAGACCGGCAGTGTGTCTGTGATTGGCTAAGACGCGGCCAATCACAGATGCAGCTGGCGATATTGAAGACGCCGCAGGAGAGAAAGGGCTGTAAGTACGATCTAAGCATTTTTAAAAAATAATATTTCGGCGGTTGGGGTGGGCAGGGGGGGTACCTTATCCTATAAGGGTTTCACATTAGGTGCCATGGCTGTAGAGGATGGATCCGGATGGTGGGAGTCAGGGAGGGTCCCCAGCGCATGTCACACGTCCTTGTTGAGGTTAGGGAAAAACAGGCACCGGAAAATCACTGACAGCTTCTACTTTTCACTTCCTGGACTTTGAACAGACACAGCACGGGAATCATTTGGAGCAGAGATGTAAGATAAGGATTTATTTAAAGGACACAGTGGAGTCAGGATGGGGTTACATTTTAGTTTTGGGGGTGGACATGCCCTTTAATGAAAATGCATCTGTTCTCCTAGGCTACATAAACCACTTTCAGGCAGATTTACCTGCAAGTGCTCGGGTAGGTAGCTATTAGCTGGTATTAAAAAGTCACAATTAAATAGCCACAAATGCAATTTGGTTGTTACAAATGAATAACACAGCCAAACATTTGCACATTTCATTGCATTAGCCCCTTATTTCTTGCTTTGATTGTGTAGGTGACTTTTTTCAAAATCCATGCAGACGATGCAAATCACATACAATTCCTGTTCAAAGTTACACTAATATTCTGTGTCTCTTTAATAAGGTTTACTGTGCCCATATATTTAGTAGACTTCCCGAAAACGGTTGGCCCGATTACATTAAAAAGCATCTGGGAATGTTACAGGTTAAGAAACCTTCTGGACTTTACTATCAAATGAATGGGATTGAATGTTGAGTTAATGTAAAGTAGGGCATGTGTATGGCCGGCTAAGGCAGAAAATATGAATGGGATTGAATGTTGATTTAATGTAAAGTAGGGCATGTGTAAGGCCGGCTAAAGGCAGAAAATTGAATGGGATTAACGTTGATTTAATGTAAGTAGGGCATGTGTATGGCCGGCTAGAGGCAAAAATATTGAATGGATTGACGTTGATTTAATCTAAAGTAGGGCATGTGTATGGCCGACTAGAGGCAAAAATATTGAATGGGATTAACGTTGATTTAATGTAAAGTACGGCATGTGTATGGCCGGCAAGAGGCAAAAAATATTGAATGGGATTAACGTTGATTTAATGTAAAGTAGGCATGTGTATGGCCGGCTAGAGGCAAAAATATTGAATGGGATTGGCGTTGAGTTAATGTAAAGTAGGGTATGTGTATGGCCGGCTCTAACGCAGAAATATTGCATTGCAGCTCTTGGTAAATAGCGCACAGTAATAACTGAAGGTTTGTACAACAAAATCTGATCTTTGATAAATAATTATTTCTATTAATTATCAAGGTTTCCAGATATTTTGTACTTACATATGGGTTACACACGTGAAGCAAGTTATCTCTTATTTATACAGAGGTCAGTTCCAAGCATTATTGCCATATTAGATAACCGATGATGATACTGAAGACACATTTATGATTGCAAGCTAACAAGCTAACCTCCTTTCATGTGAAGTAGCTGGTCAATATCAATGTTTATTTGGTGGTGGTTAATGGTGGCGTCAGTTACGGATCAGCAAAAGTAAATCATTGATTTAGGTAGGTATTCATTGATCCATAAGGAGTTCCCTTTCCTTAACCCCCAAGAAATGGTTAGACACCATTTCATAGAAACCGACTTCCATTTTTCAAAGTAATGTAGTTCCTAATATAACATCAGTGATCCCTTGCCAGAAGACCTGACTTCTGCCTTCTGTTTCAAGCCGGTTTCGAGCATGCAGAAGTAGTAAGCGCTCTGAACCATCTCTTCTAGGTATGAACTGTCAGTCATGGCCACAAAGTTGACCTCAAAGCCAAGCTTTGGGGGAGGGGGTGGTGGGGGGCGGTGATTAGACTAATAGAAATTTTAATTTAAGGGGTTACATTTCCTTTAATCAAAATAAATTCTGAAATTGAAACGCCCTCTTCATTGCCATAGCAAGATTACTGTAAGATTACTATCACTGTGAATCGAAAAGCTTTTTACCATATGTGGAGTTTATTATTATTATAACATTTTATTTTATAGAAAGATTTCACCGTTCCTGATAGGGATTTCCCCTTCTCTGAGAGAACATCAATAGATGGGAAATTCACAGAAAAAGGTTAACAGAATTGGGGAGGATCTTCACAACCAAGACAGGAAGACGTGATTGAGGCTGATAATAACTCAGGCACAGTTTCCCTTATAATATCTATAGATTTTGACCATAAAGCTGGAGAATGTTTTGTTTGTGTTGTCCCCATGTAGGAGACCAGATCTCCAGCTTTTAGCTTAGATAATATCTCCACCTACATGCAAATCAATGCAATTAGCACATGGCCAATAATTATCCCAATCTTGATTGTGAGCTGATCATAACGTTTGGGACATAAAATTGTCATATTCACTTTAAATCTGACTCTATCACGCCAGAATATCAAGCCAAAGTCAGCCTTGAAAGATCAGACATTTGTACAGTCTGTAGCGTGTTCCTAGGTAATTATTTGTACACAAACTATAGGTTTTGTAAGATGCTCCACCCTTTAGTGATCCTAAACATAAAGTGACCCATCCAAATGTGTACATGCCTACATTAGGGTGGGACTTACATAAATTAATGAATTGTTATTAATTAGAGTGTTTAATGTAATTAAATATGCAATTTATTACTCTTACTTTGATATTGGGGCTCGTGAGCAGTACAAGCCACAGAGGGAGAACTAATGAGTGATTTGTATAATCTACCTATTGTGTGCAGAGATAGGGGGTCTGCTAAGGAAATGAGGCAGTGTCGAAGGGAGGAGCTATCATCCACTGGCATAAGTGGCTACTTTAACTGCTCACTTCGTACTGTCTGTTTAAAAATGGGAGGGTAGGAGCAGTTTTTGTTGTGTTTTTTTTAAAGAGCGTCCCATTAAGGTATTATTACCGTAAAGTCAAAAATGAAGAGGTTCATGACCACATTTCGTGGCACAAGATGTGAAATGAACAAGTCACATTTATTTATTGCTGAAATCTTGTTTTAAAAAAACCCATTTTCTGTATTTTACTTGGAATGTGGAACTAAAGGCTCTTGTGATCTGTTGACATTCTTCTGTTGTTTCTGCTTTTAAAGAAAAATATAAGGGCCCCCCCCAAACAAAAACTTAAAGTGAAACTCAACCTATATAAACATTTTAATTTCAAAAGTCCTGTGATACAAAGACAGAAAACTTGGAATGCTGGGGGGGGTTGGCGCAATGCAGTGTGGGTAAGGCCTCAGCATTCGGAGAAGGTATTTTATTGAAGAATGGCAGAATTGGGTGTAATTTGGTTAAATCCATAGTTTGGCAGTGATCGAGTCAGATTAAAAAATAAAGCCAATATTTTGGTAATTTTGCTAAAATATCTATATCTGCCGAAACATTGACCCATGTTTACCGCCTGGAATACCCTTAAAAATGTTTTAAAGGGAGAAAAGTGGGTTTGAGGAAGCAGAAGCAGCAGTTAAGCCTCTTACACAGTTGGATAATTTTCGTACGATGCAGCCTACGAACATTAACAACATTATCGTTAATCCTTATAATTGAAACGACATCTGTACACACAGCAACAATAGTCACCACGATAGTCGTTAGATATAGACGTTCGTACGTAAAGTAACGTTTTATATTTTTTCGTAGAACGTTAACAAAATCTGCCGACCATGTACAAATATACGATAATCGGCAGAAACAAATCTGCCAGGCTGATCGTCGGAAAAAGCAATAGTCGACGGTCATTGGTCTTTGTCGATCGTTGATGCTATCTATTTTCGTACGAATATCGTGCGATTGCTCGTTCCTGGCTGCATCGTTCGACAATTATCCAACGTGGGTACAAGGTTTTTAGCCAACATCGCGGCCAGTGATTGACTGCTATTTCCCGAGCTGCCTTCCCTGTGCATGTGCACACTCATACAGCTTTAAAGGAGACAACAACCTATCAGGGAGGGGAATTAAATGGAACACTCGGCTGCAAACAGATTCAGTTTTTCTGGTAAGAGCTTTATAACTCTTGTGGTTTTGGGGTGGTGTGTGTGGGGGGGGGGGTAATCAACTTAAAGTAGTTTATATTTCAAGTTCAGTGGACTTGCCCTTTAATCTTCCTCAATATGTTTTAACCAATACAAATCCTTCCTCTAGGTAAGTTATGGTGAGGGATGGAACCAGCTTTCAATGCAGAACCCCACATGCTGGAAATGATGTTAGATACATAGAGATGATGGAGTTTCTGACATGAACGGACATGTTCTTATCCAAATGTGGAAATATTTGTGGCGTGCACTGCTGGCCTGCTCACTAACACCAACAGCACACGAACAGCTGGACCCAGCAGTTGGAGGCTGGACCTTTGAGGCCAAGGCTACTTTCCAAGAAAGGCATACAGACATTTATTAGATGCTTTAGTGTTGGAAAAAAGCAATATGTAGGCCGGGACCCCAGGCAGGAATGTTTGAGTTGATATTTGAAAAAACACAATATAGGAGAACGTGAAAAATATTTCCCGATCCACTTACATATGTACAGCTGTACATTGATTGCAAAGTAAAATCCAGATAGGAAACATCGCAGGTAAGAACCGGTGGGCAGTTCGATGTCTGTTTAAATGAACAATCTAATCAGCTTTAACATCTTACAAGTGTATGGCCACCGAAAGTTAATATTTCTGAGGATCTTTAACCCATTCCCAGGCAGCCAGTGCAGAGAGTTATAGGAGATCTACTAAGTCTTCTGCCAGCATTGGTTCTACTGCAGCCAAAGAAAGATGGAGTCGATCTGCAAATTCTGGGATTGGCAGTGGACCACCCTGATAACCTGCACTCGCAAACCTTACTTACCTGGCATTACTGAACTGAGATGCTCATCTGCTGATGTTGCTTTCTCCTCTTAAAGATGTTTGATCTCTGACCCACAGCCAATCATTGACTATGACGTTATCCATCACAACCGTGACTGTCTGAAGCCAAAAGACCGGGAAAGAGGACAGCAAAGGGCAGTTTGAGTTTCAAACAGGATTGCGGTTTTCAGGGTTGGGATGGGAAGTACAAAATTTCAGTAGAGGGTGGGCAGGTTTGGGAAGTTTAAGGCAGAAAGCCTGATTGATGGATTGTTACCTAATTTCACCCAAATGAAAAAGAACATACCATGCGCACCCGGCTTGCAGTTCTGTGTATCTTTATTATCTCATACACAGGAACATCAAAGTGACGTTTCGGTACAACATTAAGAAAATAAGACAATAAAGATACACAGGACTGCAAGTTGGTGTTCATTGTACTTTCTCAATTGTATACTGACTATTGCCTCAGTCTGCCATAAAGCACCCACGAGGTGTGTGCAGGATTCCCTTTTGGTTTATCTAATTTTACCCAAAAGTTCATGTTTTGTGTTTAGTTCCCCTTTAAAAGGCATATAGTATTTTTGGAAGAATACGCAGGGTGGTGAAACATTTGAATTACAAGGTAAACTTCATTACAATGAATTTAAATGACTAATTGCAGCCTTCCATATATCCTATGTTATATGATATCCACAAGGGAAACAAGGCTGAACGACTATGCAGAAACAGCATGTATATTCAATATAAACGGCTCTCTCTCTGCACGGAGAATGAAAATTGTTTTCCAGCCATCAAAAGCAATTATATGAGTGAGTAGATGATGCATGAGAGTCTTGGGAGGCGCAGAGGGGGACCTCTGGGGAAGGAGGTTCCATCAAGCACGTGCGCATGCCACGCTAATTATATAACACGGCTCTTTCATGCTTTAGGCTATAAATAGAATGGAAATCTCTGCAGTACTGGGGGAAACTGCCAGTGAGAGTCATTGAAAATCCATGTTATGTAATTGGAGGTGGTAGGTCAATTTAACTAGATATGCAAAGTAAGCAGAAATTAGTAAATAAATAAGTATAGTAATAAAATAACAAATTGCAAACTAGATATTATTAGTATGTACATAAAAAGCAATTTGCAGTGACCGGTCTTGCAGTCCATAGAAGGTTGCGCGATCTGCCATGATTTATGTCCGATCGGATTATTGTGCCATGTTTGGCTGCTGTAGTCTGTAGTAGCCAATAAGATTTAGCAAAATTTTCATCCAATGGTTGAGCTCAGCTTTTGCACCTCTAATGCTGGGTACACACCATGCAATCCTTTGTGCCGGGTCGACTGTTCGCCACTAGAGACTGGTCGGCCTGGACGAATCACTGATTGTCTGTTTTCCCAATCCTAATGAACGGACGACCCCACCAGTCGCGTCTGCCCGCAAAAAATACCTCAGATTATTCAGGAAGGCCGACCAATATGTGATTAGTTGGTCCGAAAAATCTGCTCATGTGTACCCAATTGTGTCTTTTGTCCAGATCACAGACAGGTGTCAGATGCAGAACTTCACCTGACCAGCGAGGAAAGTATATCTGGAAATACAGACTTTACCCAAGGGTGAGGACTAAGCGGTTTAGAAAGGGAGCAAGGATTGTCTTTTAAAGAAACAAGAAATACAAAACATAACCTGGGAAATATAAGCAGCAATCGAGTTACTCACTTTGAAGATTTATATCTGGCACATTAGATAGGGGGCTGACAGAGTCCAATGCTAGCCCAATGAATGGAAGAGCATGGGAATTCCTGATGGGATGCGTGATGTCAATTTCCAAGCTCTACGGGGAAGCCCCACAATCTCTGAAGTGAGTACATTTCAGACATTACATTTAGAAAATGGAAGGCAGTGATACAGGGGTGCTGCTTTACCTCCCCCAAACATTACATTTATTTAAACAAGGAAAGCAAAATACAGGGATATCCTAATCCAGGGATAGTGAGAACTTACAATCATAACATGAAAACCCTTTCTCTAACAGAAACTTTAACATTGGTTTGAAAACTCCCCAGTTCTGTTTAATTTCCTCCTTCCCAGTTTATTATTATCTAAGTTGGGTTCCCCTTGACCATATCTGGGAATTTACACGTAAAGGACAAGTTACTCCACACGGAGATTGTATTATGTTATAATGTGGGTTTTAAAGCGTAGACAATACGCAGTGGGAACCTGTAACCCTTACAGGAAACTGGACTATTTGCTCAGGTTTTCCTGGTGAACTGCTGCACCCAGTGCTGATTAAAGGGCCGGATCCCAAGAACGACACAGAGCAAAAAATTAAATAAATAACTCTCCAGCTCTTGTTAAGCTGCAGCTTATGGAACGTTTTTAAAATTCAGCTTAATGTTGAGGTGAAACAGCTGAGAGCTCTTATATGTTACGTGCTCTACATTATAACCAGGTCTGCTGAAAAATAGAACATTGGGATTTCTATGGTTCCAGAATGTAGGATAACTCAATGGGATGATGAACCTCCCTGTTATAGCTGGACATAAACATGCAATTTCCTCAGCATGTGTGTGGACAGATCAAATTGGTATCTGTTGGCACACATGCCACGGACCCGACAGATCCCCATATGCGGTATAGGGATCGGTCGGCCGTGCAACTACAAAACATAGTTCATAAAGTAAAGGGGGCCGATAGCAACCAACAGAAATGTTCTGTCATTCCCTACAGACTGTAATGGGACTACGGGCGTTCGGCGGCACTACGGTCGTCGGGAAGAGCCCCTACACACTCACGATAATGGGTAATCCCCGACAGGGATTAACACACACATTTAAATTGTTGTCTCTTTCTCAGTTAAGGCAATGTGTTTAGAAGGCCACACATGCAAAGATAACGGTCTAACAATCCAGAAACTACAGTGTCCAGTTTGTCTGATAAAGAATAACTGGACCAGTTTTGTTACTACACACCATCTCACTGCTGTACATTATTGAGATGCTGTGTGATCATGATTTGCGCATGTAAGCATCTTAGGCCGTTATTTTTTGCAATAAGCCAGCCACGACATTTCACTCGATCATGGCAAATTTGACCCTATTGTGTGGTCTTTAGTGTCGGCTGGGCTACAGTTTATGACCAGTTATCTGTCAGTCTTAAATTGTACCATGGATACTAGGGCCTTAAGACTGCTTCAACTATTTGCATGTTTGCAAACATTCTGGACAAAACTGGCCATACACTACATTAGATGTTAGGCCAATGATATGTTGATTGGACGTTATAGTTCCCCGAATGGATTACACCTTACGATCGTTACAGCTATAATGTTGGTTGTAGAGTGGATTGGAAATGCCGCAAGTAAAGACCTTACATGTCACGTGGATACCAAGCCTTATATAGGAGTAGATTCTCCCGCCCCAATGTCTCATAAGGTAATGGAATTGCTGGGTGCATGTAATAATGATTAGGTCTGAAGGTGTCATGTGACACAGAAACGCCAATTGTGAATAAAAATTTGCTATTGTAAGTCTGGTAAGCGCTATCAGTGATTTTCTATCCTGAGGACCTGCCACTGGCTGTGGCTACATAGCAGCACCCAGATATTCCATTGCGGGAGAATCTACTTCTATTTTAGGATTTGTATCCAAGTGACATTAACGTCTTCCCTGAACTGGATTTCCCACTTTACAAACCAACATTATAGCTGTAATGATGTAAGGTGTAATCCATTCAGGAAACATCGCTATCAGTGATTTTCTATCCTGGATACCATGCCTTAAGTTGGCCATACAAATGCGATTTCCACAGCATGTGTGCCGACAGATCACATTGGTATCTGCCGGCACACATGCGGTGGGAGCCGCACACACAAAGACACAACTGATTGTTCTGTGTATACCACATAGGGATCCGTCTAAAGTGTGCCCATACACAGAACGATCGGATTGGCTTGATAACGACCAATGGATATTTTCCGTCTTTCCCGACCGACTGAAATGCCCACTACGGTGTTCATCAGCACTGCGGTCAGTCGGGACAGCCCTAACACACTGACGGTAAGGGTAAATCCATCGTTTCCCAACGGGATTTGCCCATTTAGTGAGTATGGCCACCTTTAGGTGGAATTACCCCAAAGATGGCAATTGGTGCAAACCAACAACACTACAGCCTGAAAGTGTATGACTCAGTTCTTAACCTTTTAAAAAAGAGGCTATAGCACTCACTGTGGAAGGAGGAGTCTTCTTAGCACAACCTGGTCCCATGGGCTGCAATGGATTATCCAAACTAATATTACACGTTAGGTAACTGTAATAAGGCCTCTTCCTCACAGGAAAACAAGCTCGGGCAAATTTCAGAATCTACAATATAAAGGAAGAAAACAATCTTGTCAATGACAATGTCAAGACCGCAGTCTACTGGCAATCAAATACAGACACATTAGAATCTCAATGAAATCTCAATGGCAGAAACGCCTGGGGGATAACGAACTTGGAATTACAATGGAAGACAATCAAACAACTACAACTTGACATTACAAACACCCAAGAGGAATCTAGAAAGGGAAAAAAATAGATTAGATTGTGTCTTTCTCCCGCCTGGGGTTGCACCATGTCCAAATCTCATTTGGAGCGATCGGATAAATCTTGTTTGGGTTGATCGTTAGATGATTGCTCTAAATGGATTTATCTAAATGATCTCCATACAGACAGGCTACTTTGCACTATTGGGAGGAAAGAGCAATAAAGAGATTATCTACAGCATGGGAGAAACAATGTCTGTCAATCCCTGATATTGTTCCCTTAAAACCAAGGGAGCTATGAAAATTGTTATATGCACGGTGTAATCCTCTAAAGTACTGTCTGGAAATTGGAGAATATACGAGACAATTTATTATACTGTCTGATTACTGGAAAATGTACGTGGTAATACCATCTAGTACTGTCGGGAAACTGGAACATGTATGTGGTAATTCCATCTAATACTGTCTGGAAACTGAACATGTATGTGGTAATTCCATCTAGTACTGTCTGGAAACTGGAACATGTATGTGGTAATTCCATCTAGTACTGTCTGGAAACTGGAACATGTATGTGGTAATTCCATCTAGTACTGTCTGGAAACTGGAACATGTACGTGGTAATACCATCTAGTACTGTTTGGAAACTGGAACATGTATGTGGTAATTCCATCTAGTACTGTCTGGATATTGAAAAAATGCATGGGGTAATTCCATCTAGCACTGTCTGGATATTGAAAAAGCATGGGGGTAATTCCATCTAGTACTGTCTTGGAAATTGGAAGATGTATGGGGTAATTCCATCTAATAAGGGGTAATTCAATTAGTACTGTCTGGAAATTGAAAGTAATGTCTGGAAATTTGAAAATGTATGGGTAATTCCATCTAAGTATGGGGTTATTCCATCTAATATATGGGGTAATCCATCTAATGTATGTGGTAATTCCATCTAGTACTGTCTGGATATTGAAAAAGCATGGGGTAATTCCATCTAGTACTGTCTGGAAATTTGAAAATATGTGGGGTAATTCATCCAGTACTGGAAATTGAAAGTACTGTCTTGGAAATTGGAAGATGTATGGGGTAATTCCATCTAATATATGGGGTAATTCAATTTAGTACTGTCTGGAAATTGAAAGTAGTCTGGAAATTTGAAAATGTATGGGGTAATTCCATCTAATGTATGGGGTTATTCCACCTAATATATGGGGTAATTCCATCTAATGTATGGGGCAATTCCATCTAGTACTGTCTGGAAATTGGAAAATGTATGGGGTAATTCCATCTAATGCACAGGGTAATTCCATCTAGTACTGGCTGGATATTGAAAGTACTTGCTGGAAATTGAAGAATTACAGGGTAATTCCATTTCACATATTTTTGTCACATTGTATAGTATGGGTTATTCACAGTGTGCCTAAGGGTCTTTTTCTCTCCTTTGATGGATTTAGTACTGTCTGGAAATTGAAAGTAATTCAATCCCATCTTATTCTGGTTGAAATGTGTATGGGGTAATTCCATCTAATGTATAGGGTATTCCATCTAATGTATGGGGTATTCCATCAAATGTATAGGGTAATTCCATCTAATGTATAGGGTAATTCCATCTAATGTATAGGGTATTCCATCTAATGTACAGGGTATTCCATCTAATGTATAGGGTAATTCCATCTAATGTATAGGGTATTCCATCTAATGTATAGGGTATTCATTAAGTATAGGGTAATGCAATCTAATGTATAGGGTATTCCATCTAATGTATAGGGTAATTCCATCTAATGTACGGGTATTCCATCTAATGTACAGGGTATTCCTCTAATGTATAGGGTAATTCCTCTAATGTATAGGGTATTCCATCTAATGTACAGGGTAATTCCATCTAAGTACAGGGTAATTCCATCTAAGTATATTCCATCTAATGTATAGGGTATTCCTCTAATGTACAGGGTAATTCCATCTAATGTACAGGGTATTCCATCTAATGTATGGGGTATTCCATCTAATGCAGGGTAATTCCATCTAATGTATAGGGTATTCCATCTAATGTATAGGGTAATTTCATCTAATGTACAGGGTAATTCCATCTAGTGTACAGGTATTCCATTAATATACAGGGTATTCCATCTAATGTATGGGGTATTCCATCTAATGTATGGGGTATTCCATCTAATGTATGGCGTATTCCATCTAATGTATAGGGTAATGCCATCTAATGTATAGGGTATTCCATCTAATGTATAGGGTAATTCCATCTAATGTATAGGGGTAATTCCATCTAATGTATAGGGTAATTCCATCTAATGTATAGGGTAATTCCATCTAATATACAGGGTAATTCCATCTAATGTATAGGGTAATTCCATCTAATGTATAGGGTATTCCATCTAATGTATAGGGTAATTCCATCTAATGTACATGGGTAATTCCATCTAATGTAGAGGGGTAATTCAATCTAATGTATAGGGTAATTCCATTTAGTACTGGCTGGATATTGAAAGTACCTGCTGAAAATTGAAAACTATATTGGGTAATTCCATTTAAAGTACGGGGTAATTCCATCTAGTACTGACTGGATATTGAAAGTACTTGCTGAAAATTGAAAAATATATTGGGTAATTCCATTTAATGTACGGGGTAATTCCATCTAGTACTGACTGGATATTGAAAGTACTTGCTGAAAATTGAAAAATATTTTGGGTAATTCCATTAAATGTACGGGGTAATTCCATCTAGTACTGACTGGAAACTGGGATAAATCCATCTAGTACTGCAATAGCCTGGAAATTTCCACTCAAATTCAGAGAAGAAAATATTTTGATTTTCTTTATAAATAAATAAAGGGTGGGGAATGAACAAATGACTTTCTGTCTAAGCTTGTTAGCCTTGGGGATATTTTCCAGCCTTAATAGGAGCCAACGCAGGAACAAACATTGGAATCGTTATTAAATGTTATTACAACTAAATGTTCATGTTGCGTAGGAGATTTCACAACTGTTTCCAAAAATAAAGATTTTTGGTTCATAATTTAAATGCTACCGAACAAGCAAAGGACTGGCGTTTGGACAGTGTCTCCCTACATACAATTACCAGAGCCCCCCCTATATATTATTAAAGCTAATCTACTCCTATACGTTTACTAACTCAAAATATCAGCATTAGGGGCATAAGCACAGGAGCTCAGCTGGTATTGTTTCTATGTGAACTTCCATTAGCAATGGTGACTTATTGAATGTAGGAGATATTTTTTATGTCTCCAGAGAAAAAGGTACACACCCCTATTTTCATCACCAGGTTGACAGGTACAGATAAGTATGACGGTCAAGCGGCCAACAGACATGTGACGAATGGATGCTTCTCGTACATGTGTGGCCACTTGGTCAGAGGTCATTTGTAGATCCGTCGGTTAAATCTCCAAAAGTCACCTGCCCGAGCGGCCACACACAAATGGCAATCTGGCGATTTGCCCAGCGGGCCTCGTTTACAGGCTTGCGTGCATGAACCCATAGTGGATCCTTGAACTAAGCCTCACACGATGCTACATTGTTGGAAGGCTTTCAGATATTGGATTGCATAAATGTAGGTGGAGTACAGCTCCAAAAATGATGCTAGTTAAATTTCCATAAAGTGTCTAATGTAACAACAGCTGGTCTGGGAACATTGGCAACCAAAGGCCAATGTTAGGTACATTTAAGTAGCATGTCTGTCTGTGTAAAGGTCTGTACACTGCTCACACAGCAAATTTTTCTTGGGGTGAAGGCTAACTGAGTGCTCCGCCAAGAATCAGCCATGTATGGACGATTGGTCAGTGATCGTTGGTTGACCCTTGCGCCCACACATGGGCAATTCTTAGACTAAATGTTCGGTCGTTGATCATCCCTTGGGCAGAAAGTTATCGCTGCCATTTTTGCTTAATTTGGACTTAGTGCCACATATTGACATCCATCCTGGTGGATAAACAAATGGCAGCCACCCGAATGCTGTGTATGGTGATCGCCCCTCGGGGGGAAATTTTTACTCAGAGCTTTAAGTCTCTCTTCCTATCAGCAGCTAATTTGTAACACAATGCTAGACATACTGATTACTGTGCTTGTCTAAAGGTGGGTACACACGTGCCAATCCTTCATCCTGACTGGCAATTCGTCTATTCCGAGGACCACATGGTCATTTGTGGTTTTCCGACACGTCCAATCGTTCGTTCATGCGGACGAATGGTTGGATATCAGTTGCGTAAAAGTTTGAGTTATCATCTCCATTTTCAACAAATTTTGACTAATAATCTTGAAAATGAAAAGTGTTGTTAAAAAATTGCCAAGTATGGAGGTGGCGAAAATGCGTTTAGTGAACAAATTTGTAGCCTACAAATACATCTCTGGGTGGTCTCATTACATTACGGTGGCTTTACTAATACAAATTAGGGGGGATGATTTTTTTTAGATCAATTACTGTAATATGATCGGTAATTTTTTGAATTTCCGCTTTTTGAAATTTCTATGTCCTACCACGGTGTTCAGCTGAGGTACCGGTGGTGTAGATAGCTGGGGGGAAATATGGTTTGTTGGGTTGTGCCAGAGAAAGGGTTTGCTGCTTCCGGTTACCTTGCAGAAATGAATTATTCGTGGTGGAACAATGTCAGCAATGTGGAAGTCTGGAGCTGAAAAGTATCACTGATCCTGAATGGAAAATTTCCCAATAGGATAAAGCTGGGTACACACAGTAACGATAAAGCCCCGATACCGTCGGATCTGACGGTATCGGGCTTTATCGTTACTGTGTGTACCTTTGTTTTCCGAATGAGCGCACGGCCGGGTCGGCTGAACGCTCGTTCGGGAAAGACTGAAAATTTCCATTGGCCGCACGCTAGACTCCCTATAGAGGAGTCTGCTGCAACCAAGGGAAACACACAGTCCCCAATGTTCTCCCTATGCTGTGTATAGGGTGAATGCTCGGGACTGTGTGTATGCAGATCTTTGAAAGATGACATCTTTTTACTGATCTGTACTGTGTGCACCCAGCTTAAGGCTGCAAGGCAGAGAAATGGCAAAAATGCTTTTGAGTGTGATGTATGTATGTATGTCTAATTTTATTTATATAAATTTACATAAATCAATAATAATAATTTATAAAGCGCCACTTGGGTACGCCGCGCTGTACATTATAAAATACAGAGTATACAAACAAGGGGATAAGTGCAAGCCATTATACAGATAGATAAAAATTAAATGAAATACAATTTCATACATTAGTTAAGAAAGCATATATATATATATATACATATATATATATATATATATATATATATATATGTATAAATTGATATGTGCAACAAGCCTCGACACATTAGGAATGAGATCCCTGCCCCGAAGAGCTTACAATCTAATAGGGCTATGTACCGAGAGCCACTATCACAAAATTGTGTCTTAAAGTTCCGTTAATGTCTTAACAGGTATTTATCAACACTTAATGTGACTTTTAGAAGTTCCGATGCGTGCGTTATTCTCGTTAACTTTGCGCGTCTAGACAATGCAAGTAATTTACCAAATTTTAACACCATTAATGTGTGAGCTGTAAGGGAATGGGCCAAGGGGGGCCTGCAACTGGAGGAACCAGGGGGGCTGCAAAGGGGAGGAGACACAGGGCAGGTTGACTGACAGGTTTCAGAGCAGGAAGCAGGAAGTGCAGGGGACCTGGTAATGCTGCTGCCATATCACACACAAAAATGTAAATATCTTCAAAACTATGTAAAATAAACAATGAAAATAAATTGCAAACATTCTCAGGAGAGCAATTCCTATCAATTTACCTCAATTTACTTAAAGTGGTTTTTGGACCACAGTTCCCCTTTAAACTACAACATATAAAACATTTGCATGGGTTTAAACTACCCCCAATGCTTCAACACAGCATTCCCTTTAAATACCATGTGACTGCCTGTCAATCCCACCAGATGTAGAGTAGAATGTACCACTTCCTGTATGGTAGGGATATGGAACAATCCTCTCATTATTCAACAGAAATTTCGCGAAATGCATCTTCACTAGTGGGCGGGGTTTTCATGGGGATGGGCGGGGTGGACGACGATTGAGTCCAGCGCTCAGACTGCCAGTACGTTCATTCAGTAGAGACTGTGCAGGAAGTCGGACGGGCGCCATCTTGTATTTTTTTTTTTCCCCTCACGATGATTAACTCCTCCATGATATCCATGCAACGGAAAACTACCGGGATGCTACTGCCTTACCAGCTGTACTGCGCGGGGGGCGGTCGGGGTTACAGTCCGGACAAGGGTTCGGCTCCTGTGCCCGCAGTTCCTCCTTCCTTTCCGCCGGAGTCTCAACTCTCCGTGACCGCTCGACCCCACTCGTTGCGTGTAATGGACGGAGGAGACACAGCTGAGAGGCCGCAGCCTGTTGGGTTTGTACACACCGACGGGGGGTCCCTGTCTTCCTCCCAGGGGGACGAGCTGGACGATGAGGTGGATGACGAGGATCTGACCGTCTCCCGAGGATCCACCTCCCCCCCGGACACCCCCATCTGCCCTAAGGACTCCCTGTACCTGGAGACCCAGCAGCTGCTTCTCGCTTTCTTTCGGGAATATAGTGAGGGAGAGAGCGGGGGATTCAAGGCCGCGATCCTGGTACCTCATGGCCGCCAACAGAGGGCGCTGGAGACCCTGCGGAGGGTCGGAGGGGAGATCATAGAGAAGCACAAGATGGTGTTTGACGGTGAGAGCTCGAGCTAGTGAGGGACCCTCGTGGCTATTGTAGGGGACATGTGTCTGGATACCCATAGTACAGCCCAATGTGATACCCCATTAATAACATACTTCTCATTCATTATGGGGTAATAATGCTCCATAATGGGGTAATAATTCATAATATGGGTATAAATTCATAATGGGGGTAATACAAAATCATAATGGGGTAGTAATATAGTAATCAGATCCAATTCATTGGCCTGGATTCCCATGGTACAGCCCAATGTAACACCCCATCAATAATACTTCTCATTCATAATAGGGGTTATAATACTTCATAATTTGAATAATAAGTCATAATATAGTGGATAATGCACCCCGAACTGTAAATTATAAGGATATTAGAAGTCACAAAGGATTTCTGTGACCATATAAAAGTACAAGGCCACAGGCCGAGTGTCTTTTATACAGGTAACAGAACTCCAAGGTGACTTCTAATATTCCTTAAATTTACAGTTTGGGGTTTATTTATTATAACCTACCAATTTGTGGCTTCTGGTTTCCTTCTCCTGGAACTGTAGGATTATAAGGATATATATATACTTCCACTGCAGGGGTAGGTTATAGGGGTAATACTAATAATTCATAATGGGGATAATATAGTAATCAGACCTAATTCATTGGTCTATATTCCCATGTTATAGTCCAATGTAACACCCCATTATTAACAAATGCTTCTAATCATAGTGGGGATAACAGTAATTCATAATAGGGGTAATAATAATTCATTATAGGAGTAATGATAGTAATTCCAACATCATTGGACTGGATTCCCATGGGTACAGCACAAAATGACACCCCATTATTAATAGTAACAAATACTTAAAATTCATAATGGGCGGTAATAATTTATTAATAATTCCTGAGGCATTGGACTGGATCACCATGGATACAGCACATTGTGACTCCCCCATGAATATTAACAAATTGTTAAGATAATTTATAATAGGGGTTATAGTAATTCACAATAGGGTTAATAATAATAATCCTCAAAGGGGTAACAATAAAGCTAATCAGCCCTGGTTCATTGGACTGGATTCCCATGGGTACAGCACAATGGGGCCCCCACCTTGATAATATAAAATATTAATATTGCATGATAATCCATAATAGTATATATTATATAGTTAAGGTGTAACCCTGTATATACTATACAGTTAAAAGGGTGTAGTCCCTATAAACTGGCTGATTACATTTTACTTATTTACTTTTTGCCTGATCTGTGTCATTTTTCAGTTTTTGCTAATAGCCAGTCTACAAGAAACCTAGATATAACCTTATGGACCCAAACCATTATACATTAACTATACGCACCTCACCTGTTCCCCATTCTTTCTGTATACGTTAGTCCACACATACAGCTGCTGGGTTGTTTCCCCTCCTCCCACTGCTGTCTTGTCTGTTTACATGGTCTCATTTACCTGTGGGTGGCTTTGGAGATGGATTTCATTCTCAGATGTTTTGTATATTGAGTCTGGGCTTGTGTTTAGCTGCCATATCCTGTAAGTGCTTTGCTGCTTTTTGCAAACCTGATCTCTTGTCATGAAATAAAAGTGCTGTGAGACTGGATTCATATTCCTGTATTTACTCCACTTTTTCCCAAGTCAGCTGAAGTGGCCAGAGTTCTTAATATGGCCATATGTAGTATGAATTATTATGGGTCAGTTCTGATTTGGTCATTATTGCAGTTCACTTGTTAATCGGTAATCATTAATGTTGTGCTGTGTAAATTGCAGTATGCCTTCATATTTTTAAAACTGAATGTCTGGTCTGAATGTCCTGGATTAATGTAAAAATATAAAATGTAGTGGAAATTGTTAGTTTAGGGGCAAATATTTCATAGAATGAGACTGATGGCAAGCAATATATTATCTTCCCACTATGGTGTTTACAAGGCAGGGTTTGTTCTGCAGGGTATTAGAGTTTAACAGAACAGTATGTGTTGTTGACCACTAGATGGTGCTGTTAAGGTTAATCATTTCAGTAGGCTGAGTTTAAATTTAAAAATTTGCATGTAGTGAAGGTCAGACTAACAGGGAGATTCAATAAAAGTTCTTATTGTTTAAAATGGTGCTAATTTTGCCCCTACCAATCAGATCTTATTTAACATTTGTAAGCTGATTGGCTGGGGCAAAATTAGCACCATTTTAAACGATAAGAACTTTTATTGAATAACCCAGTAAGTGTTTTGTTAAAAATATTTGACACAATAGAGCTTGATATCCGGTTATGGCAAGTTTTCAAACTTTATGAAAGTATTACATGTGCTGCTTAGTGGTTCAGTGGTTGAGCAAAGATTGCAAGGCCTTTGGAGCAGGCATGATGTATAGTGATAAAATGTTAATTTCCCATCAACCAGCCCCATGTTTTTGCACTGGTAGCTGGAAAAAGTGTTCTGCATATTTGCCTGCTCCCTGGTGTCAGAATGCAGATGGTCTTGTGTTTTCCTATTTGTATTTTCAAAGCTGTTTAGAATAATATATATATATATATAAGATATTAGGGCTGTGGTTGCCTGCTTAAAGGGGAACTGTAGTCCAAAAATGACTTTAGGTACATTTATAGGAATTGCTCTCCTGAGAATTTTGGCAATTTATTTTCATTGTTTATTTTGCATCTTTTTGAAGATATTTACACCTTTTGTGTGTGATATGGCAGCAGCATCACCAGGTCCCCTGCACTTCCTGCTCTGAAGCCATGTCAGTCAATCTGCCCTGTCTCCTCCCCTTGCAGACCCCCTCCTCCTCTTGCAAGCCCCTCCCACTCATGGACCCTATGGCCCCTCCATTTGCAGGACCCCTTGGCCCCTTCCCTTACAGCCCCATGTGGCCCCACCCACTTCTTTTCCCCTTAAAGGGTGTCCTGATGCGAGCTATTGGCGGACAATGCACCACAGAGTTTATTATATGGTCCATTAATATATTTGTATAAACTGATCATATCCCCACACAAATGTCGCATCTCCAACTTGTCTAATCTGTCTGCATAGTCAATCCCCTCCATTACCCTTAATCACTTTTGTATATGGCATTCCAAAACTGCTGTATATTTCAAGTGAGGCCTTGCCATTGTCTTGTAAAGAGGAAAAGTATTTCAATATGTAGCACTTAAAAAATTGTATGGATCAGATTTTGGCTACTCCTCCCATTGGAGAACTCACTGAGCATGATGGGTATTTAAAGAGAAGGGAGGATCACTTGTGTATCACCCGATGAAGGGGGTGGAACCCTCCAAAACGTTGTGTGTTATGGTTCAATAAAGAGTTCACAATTTATACCATGGTGTGCATCCTTCCATGTACTATTGCTAAAATTGGATACCATTAACCCTAAGGGGTAGGGGTTGGAAGGATCTGCACCCTGGCTGATGGATATGCATAGGAGTTTTTCTGCTTGAAAATATTTTTCTGCCTTAAATCTTTTCCATCCAGCAATATCCAAAATATCTATGGTCACATTAGAGGGTTCTCTGTGTGTTTAAAATCCAACCATAACTGTATTGTAGAACTTAATGATTCCATTCCATTTCAGGTATGCTGCAGAGATTGTCTATACACAGACCAGAGGACTTGCAGAAACTTTCTGATGTTCCTGCCATGGTCTTTAATGATGGGAATACAAACTGGGGCAGAGTTGTTACTTTAATTAGCTTTGGTGCTTTTGTTGCAAAGGATTTAAAGAGCAAACACCTTGAAGATTGCATAGCTTCTCTCGCTGAGAACTTCACAGAATTCCTTATGACTGACAGGAAAGAATGGATCATTCAGGAAAAAGGATGGGTGAGTTTTCTTTATATTTGTCTGGAATCTGTGGAAAGTTTGCCTGTGTTTACTAAACTGTGATGTAATATAACCCTTTGTGAGTCATTGCACCCACATTACTGGAGTGTGAAATGTCATTGCAATGGCTTTTGGTGGTTTTCTTATTCTGCTTTTTTATTTTGCAGGAGGGCTTTGTGGACTTTTTTCACATAGAAGACTATGAAAGTGGACTTAAAACTGTTCTGATGGCTTTTTCAAGTGTTGCATTTCTTGGAGCTGGACTGGCTTTCATGATCCGATGAAGCAATGTATGAATGCAAGTTATTAGGCACTTTACATTATTGGCGTTTCTACAACCTTTAACATGTCATTTACATGGTATTGTAGAAGAGAAGAAAGAAAATGGCACGCTTGTGCTGTCCGTCGAGTTCCAAGGGGGAGAAGGCGTTACTGCCAGGACTTAAAATTGGAATTATTAAACTAAGTTTTTTTTCTATCCCCAGATATAATATATTTTTATTCTGTTTGTTAAAGGCACACTACTGGATCCCTCCCGAAAAATGATTCACACAGTCCCAATGACTTCTATAGTTGCAACAAATACCAAAAGTGTTGCGTTGTTTTATTGTTGAAAACTGGCTTTTGAATTTTGCATCCTTTTTAGCCGTTTAGTTTGATTTAAGGATGTCTGCAAATTGATTCAATTCCAATGTGCAAAAAGCTTAATATTGTGAGACACCACTTTAAAGGTGCCCTTACACTAGCCTTTACCTTGCAACGCTCCAGGCAACCAAGCATTCAACTACCTTTACGACCAACATTCCAGGTGCAATGTCGATCGTAAAGCATTATCCTGCCTGGAAACGTTGCAGGTAAGATCAGCTGTTAAAGCTGATTTGCTGTTCGTCAGTTTGAATGTCGAATAGGCTTTATTGTTTCAGAGGTGTATGGCCAAGCTTAAGTGTGAAATACAAAATCTTTTTAAAAGTGGAACTTAAGTCCCTGAACACAGGTCTTAGTAGGCATTATTGAAAGGGAAACCATGCAAATCAAATTTCTTATAACACAATAGCAAGAGTTCACTATTTACTCCAGGGAAAGATAGTTAATAAAGATAGGAATGAGAAATGCTTCTTCAAGAATTAACAACCTGGTGTAGTTTTACTGTTTTGGATGGCAGCTGGTCAGATGAATAAACATAGGCATACACATGCCCAGTAATATGCAAATTCCAATAAGATTGTTAATGATAAACCATCAAAGTTGGTCTTGGGATTGGGCGATTTGCTGGAAATTTATAATGAGGTCGTTATTGGTCTCGAACACGGTCAATTGATACTCTGTAAAGGAAGATTGATCATTATACATTGCATGTGTTTCCACTGTAATAAAGGTTAAAAATCCATTATATTTTATAAAATAAATGCCCATTACCACTTTATCTTCCCAGTTCACCTTTTTTTCCGTAACGGCTGTTTTACTTATAGGGTCATTTTGCAACATTTTTACAGTTAGTTTACTGCAAATCCACCTCCACCTTTTGTTTAATGGGCATGTTCACACAAAATGTTTTGTATACTTTGTAATCAACCTCCATTTTTTTGCAATACTTGCATTTTTCCTCAGCGCTCCAGAGTCCACATATCGCCTATTTCTGCAGGTTGCACCGTCTGTCAATAACTTAAGACGTCTGCACCAAGCCTTACTGCTGTGCAAGCTCTCTTAGAGTTCCCTAATCAATAAAGGAGGCAGAAGAGGGCAGTGATGGACTGGATGGACTAGAAGGTAAGATATCTGACTCAGGAGCACTGGGGAGAAATCTAAGTAAGTATTCAGATTACTGGGTTTTTGGGGGTGATAACTGACTTGCCCATTAAATTCTGGTGTTTTTGTGTGTGAGATAAATGGCTGATAAACTCTTATGTTAATACATGTTTGGTTGCTTAGTGAGTATGCATGAAATCCATTAATGGCCACAAGTACCATTAATCTTGGCTTCTGTATATTTGTATTTTTCCTTAGACTTCTACTTGTATACACAGACTAACACAATCCTGGTCTCCAAATCCTAGAAGATATTTTATAGGCTAATCCATATTTAAACCAGGTTGTCCTATTGGATGAATTTGGCTTTTGTTCCTTATATATTCATTAGACTTTCTCAGGTATTCCCAAGATGAGTAAAGGATGAGGGGCAGGAGGATGTTAGGTTGAGCAGGTTAATAATTTCAAGCTTTGCATTTTCTTTAAAGAAAAGATAAGGCTTGTTTCCCTATATACTATTGGCTCTAGATGTAAAAACACCTTTTAAATTTGTTTGCCGTACCTACTGCCAACCAAAAGTATTTGTACAGCAATATTGTGTATATATATGTATATATGTTTACTTGACCTGTATATTACCAGTCTTGTCCATGCCTATACAAATTTGTTTTGTAAATTGTAAATAGACCAGTAACACCAGCAAACTAATACTTAAATACATTAAGTTTACACCATGTCATGGAAATTTCTTCTAGAATGTTGGATATTGTTAAATAAATTCTTTGGT
Source organism: Hymenochirus boettgeri (assembly GCA_019447015.1). Lineage (NCBI taxonomy): Eukaryota > Metazoa > Chordata > Amphibia > Anura > Pipidae > Hymenochirus > Hymenochirus boettgeri. The sequence goes on from CM033476.1 coordinate 308,365,481, forward strand.
TCCACTTTTGCTGAGCCCTGTACTAATCTGTGCATTATGTTAAGTTATTTAAAAGTAAATGGAGCATTTGACAGAATAGGTTTGCTTTGTTTAACAAATGTAAATATTTCTATACCAGAAGAACTTCAAAGACCTTTTCATGTTCTGCATGAAAACTAGCATGCGAGTTAACCAATACACTCAACTTGGTTCTCAGACCAGTCAGAAAATGTTCTGAATATCCCATCAGCGGCCAAGTTGATGTAGATCGATCTGTACTTCTCTATCTAGTATTGTTTGGCTTCATCATCCTTCAGCCATCTTCCGGTGTAGAATATAATCAACGGAACTTTGGAAACTTAAGTCTCTAGAGACTAAAAAACAACACAGAATTTTCTGGGTAAATGAAACTTGCCATGCTGGTGTCTATGCAAGCTGCACCCTTTGTGTAAGAAAGGTACTTAAGTCATTTGCCATGGGGCTTGTTGGAGATGTCAAAGTATTATAGAGCTCATATTCTAGTATATGGCAAAACATCCTGACATCCACCACGGCATAGTTATGATAGTCATCTCTGTGAATACCAAGTAAGAGGTGTCTAGATCCTTAATGATCTGCAGGTGCTTGGAATTTTTTTCCGCTCCGAGTCCTCAATAACTCCCTTCCTATAATGTTTCCAATTTTAAGCAGTTGCAAACTGACACATTGGGTTAAATCGCATATCTAACACTATCCTTATGAATTTGATCCTTGCTAAATAAATATTACAGCTTATTTGTGGAAGTTGATGGGCACTTTTTTTTGGTCTACGACATATCTTGTATAATTTGGTAATTGGTTAACAAATCGGAAAACTAAAATCCAGTTCATCCTTTTTTGCCTGCATTCCTTAGATGTTAAATTTGGAGCATTTCTTGTTGCAAGCTATGTAAATGGTGCTCTGTTTACAATAAATAAACTATTTTGTTTATATGTTTGTGTTGTCAATTTATGATCTGGGGCTATAGTTAAGTAAACACCAGGGATGCCAATATCCACATAGTTTTTTAACAATGGCGATTTGTCATGGTAGATGTCCTTTTTTTTTAATCAGTCATTGGTCTTAAAGTAAACCCCACCCACCCTAATAGTAGCCAGGGTGAAGTCATAAGCCGCTAGACCATCATTACGAACCTGTCTGACAGCCCAGGATGGAACCCAGGGGCGTGGACCTAGCAGTTTATGTCCTCATCATGGGTATTGTCAGGGGTGTCCTCTTAAAGGCCAACTGTGGTCTCAAAAAAAGTTAGTGTAAAGGAAATACTGTAGGCTTTCATTTAACCCTGAGCCCACAATCACATCTCTGGTTGGAACCTGTGAGATTATGTTGGGGTGAATGTTCAAGCTTCCTGTAGGTTGAGTGACATCACCTTACCTCTGCTGGCCCTGTTCCCCTGGGGGAGAAGCATGCTCAGTCAAGACTTCTTGCTGGGGAAATCAGGAAGTACGTGACAGTTGAGACGGGAGCCTATTAATGCAGGCACAATCTGGTCACATGGCTAAAAACAGGAAGTTACATTGCTGAACTTTTGCAGCAATAACTTCTCACACAGTTTATCTAGAGATGTGATTTAGGTTTTATTTTGAAGGTACGATGGAAGGCTTTTTATATAAACCATACTAGTTTGGAAGAATTTGAGACCAGTTACCCTTTAAAGGAGCATTTATAAGGCTGTTACAAATTATATGCAGTTAGATCAACTGGTCTTGAAGTTTAGTTCTTGTGGCTAAGAGGTGTTTTCAAAACTGCCGGGGGTAAGGTAACTGTAACATACAATACGTAGCCAACATCTTAGGGCCATTGGTTGGAAGTTCTAAGCATCATATCCAAAACTCCCTGGATTTCACTAACAAGATTCGAGATATAGTACTCAGCGCAGAAGAAACTATGGTGTCCAATGATGTGAAATCTCTCTTCTTGAATACCCACCAAGGAGGCTTATAAAATAGTGCCAAAACGACTTGGCCAAGACGGCACCCTTACCAGCATAACAGATCTTAACCTGGAACAGGTGTGACCCCTTCTGGACTTATGCCTGTTCTTTAGCCTCAATGCAATCACAAATTGCATTCAGAAGGTCCCAAACACCTGGCTGTCATGCTAATTGGGACTTTCCAGTGTACTTAATTGCCAACAGATTCTTGTATAAGTCATTCTGAATTGAGAAAGCTAGTCTGATGACTAGCAAAACATCTTTAAGAACTAAACTTTAAGTCCAGTTGATCTAACTTAATACAACGGATATATATAAATAAGCAGGGAGGTTAAATAAAAGTTATCTTTTAAAATGGTGCTAATTTTGCCCCAACCAATCAGATCTTATTTAACATTTGAAAGCGAAGATCTGATTGTTTGGGGGCAAATTAGCACCATTTTAAATGATAACTTTTATTGAATAACCCTGATAACGCCTAAACCGGACAATTGTAGTTAAGTATTTAGTAGGATGCTACATAGTAAGGCTCCAGTTATCATTCAGGGACAAGGAGATTAAGAAATCTCTATACTAAAAGCTACCCGATTGCTATAGTTATATTAAAGGCGAATAAAACTTAATTTTAATTACCCTTATTGCAAAAGCATTCCTACCCAGAACACCCTTGCTAGTAAGATACTACTTTAGTAAGTTGCATTTGTATACATGTAAGAAGGGGATTTTGTAACTAAGAAGGCTTCTATGTTGTTTCCAGTAAATGTCCATGTAGTATTCAAACAGCCTTTTTAGTATGTGCACTATTTTGGTCACATAGTATAGTATTTGAGGTTGAATAAAGACATACGTCCATCCAGTCCAACCCATCTAGCAATATCCTCATTTCCTGATTAACTGTTGATCCAGAGGAAGGCAAAAAAAACCCCACCAAATTTATGAAGGGGAGCCATATTAATGAAGCCCCATTAACAACTACTCTCTGCAGAGTTTTCTATCCATGTACAAATGTGCCACTAGGTCAACTTTTGTCTCCAGTCTGCTGCTTTACTTGTTACTCTTCCACCCTCTAATGTATTTTCCCCATCTGAAATACTCCATCTTTTCCAACCCATATAGCAGTCATATACAGACCCCTGTCTGCCTCAGCCTCAGTCACCTTCCTTGCAGAGTTTAAAACATGTTTTTCTATCTTTCTTTCCTCAGACTGTATAATTTTAGGTGACTTCAATTGTCCTGTTAACAGCACTACGCTGTTCCCCTTGTCCGTTCGCGTTTTGGCAACGCCATTTTTGGTGTGTTAACGCATGCGTTTCCATAACGCAAAAGGGCAAAAACACATGCGCAAAACGCACAAGAAACCCCACACAATCGAGTGCGATAACGCTCGCGATTTTGTGCATGATTCCTGTGCGTTGCAGTGTGGCCTCAGCCTAAAACTTGACAAAAATGGAAGTTTGTACTGTAAGTCTACTGAAAGTATGAGTCTATACCCAATCTGACCTGACATTTTGATCAATTAAAACAACATATTGACCATAATAGCTCACGTGCCCAACTGTTTAAAAATGAGGGCAAAATCAAGTGTCTGACGTCTTGTTTTGGGTGATTGTTTTGTTAGTTGCACAATGAGATATCATCAGTGTCACTCTAATCTCGACTGACAGGCTACCTGTCACCTATATCAATCATCTGGAACATGTCCCGTGTGCTTTTGGTAAATGCTTCAGCTTTGCACCTGTTGTAAAAAGTCAATGCCCAGATGGATATTTATAGTTGTATCTTACCATAAAATATTGTCCATTTGTCATGATTAAACGGCAGTTTCTACAGCTCCGTCTTAATATTAATTGTCCACATAACTTTTTCCCAGCAGTCCATCTGTATAGATGGCTGATGTGGCTTGTATTTCTATCAACTGTCACCAACCCTTGGGATTACTTTCTCTAATAACTGTTGGCCTCGGCATCAAAGAATATTTTCTGGTTTAAAGTATTCCTTGAAAATAAATCTCTGAACAGCTGGCTTTATTCATGTTCCATAGATGTTTCATGTTCATTAGGTAATCAGCTTGAAAATCTCTTGCGAGTTGTGTAACCTTCTGGATCCCATAAAAGGAGAGTCCTTTACAGTTATTGCTGGGGCTTGTATGAAGCTTTGCAACTTGTGCATTTAATAGTTTTGATTTGGACCTTTTCCCCCATGTCTTCTTTTGTCTCTGTTACCTCCTCCGTGTCTCAACTCCGGCTAACCGACAAGCTTATCATGTGCAGTAGGAGTTAAAAGTTCAACATCCTGAAAAACACACCCACGCTCAGTGGCCCATAGAAAGCAAGCTGTCCTGGAGACACGGAAGGAGGAGAACAGTACAGTGACCCATCATCAATCAGTGAAAGCTATTAAGAAGGGGGCTCAAGTGCAGCCTTATATCTACCATCAAAGCTACCTCTCTCCCCCTGCTAATGCTCTTATCTCTATGTTTATTACAGAGCAGGGAGGGGGGATCACATCACAGGGATTTGATTGACAGTCCAAGTAGGAGTAGAGGAATGCAATCACGTATTCTTCTAACTGGTGTATCTCAGGACAGAGAGGGAATCTGAAAAAAAGTGAAGACACTCTGGGGGTTGTGGGGAATTATAGAACACATGGAAAAGTTCATTTTCCCACTATAGATGCCCTTTAATAATTAAACACAAACTTCTATCTATGGATTCTGTGATTATTGCTGTATCCATATAAGATTCTTCTTTTTATTTGCAAGTTTGATTGGAAGTTAAAGGGTATGTCCACCCTTAAAAAAAATTTCCAGCCCCAACCACTATGTTAATATTATTAGAAAATGCCCCAAACTTTCCTTACCTTCCCTCTTGTCTCCGCCGCGCTGCCAGGCCCTCTGCTTGCGAGTAAATGCAAGCAGAGGGGCGGGACCGGCAGTCGCGTCTGTGATTGGTTGAGCGGCAGCCAATCACGGACGCGGCTGCCGGGAGTTCAGTGCGGCGGAGGCAAGAGGGAAGGTAAGTAATGTTTCGGGCATTTATTAATAATATTAACACAGCGGTTGGGGCTGGGGGGACGGGGAATCTTTGGTGACGGGGATTTACACTAGGGGGAGGGAATCCTAATCGGGAGGGGGAGGGAGGGGGAGAAGGGCTGCAGTACGCATGCCAAACTTCTCCCGGAGGCCAGGTAGGAGGCAGAGTCCTATATGGACTCTGCTATCCTGCTGGTGGGCAGTTTTTGGGACTTTGGGGGGGGACTACAGGATAACCTTATGGAGCTGGGATGTGAGGTAAGGATTAAACTACACTACATGATGGGGCCAGTAGTGTGGGGGATTATAGTTTTGGGGGTGGACATGCCCTTTTAGCCAGCGATCCTACCCAGTGCCATAATGAATTCCTATCCCATACTGCTAACCAGAATACTGCATTACACCAAGCGTGTGAAGATTCTCATTCATCCAGGTTATGGTATATCTATGGTATTCAGTTAGATCAACTGGACATGACGTCTAGTTCTTGAAGACGTTTCGCTAGTCATCCGACTGGCTTTCTCAATTCAGAATGACTTGTACAAAAATAAATACCCTGAAATGTGTCCGGATTGGCATTTAAAGTGCCAGCTAGGTACACACTTTAACAATAAAGGGAATCACAGATTTATTCTTAAAGTTTGTACCACAGATCTGAGTGTTCCCCGTCTGTCTCGGGATCGCTTGGAACTGCAGAAATTTTCATTGGCTGCGGTCGGCTCTTTGTACTATAGGCAGTCTGCTGTGGCTGAAGGAAATGTGCAGACCTGAATGTTCTTCCTATACATTATATATATGGAGATCGCCTGGCACTGTGTGTAGGGTGATCTTTGTAAAATGACACAGAATCTCTGGGCAGAAGATAACACCTTAGTTACAATGCATTCACCAGGGACAGGAGGTCCCGAACACCTGGCTGTTATATGCTGATTGAGACACATTCCGATGACTAGCGAAACATCTTCAAGAACAAGTACAGTTGATCTAACTGAATCCCAGGTATTGTGCATTACACCATGACAGCAGTAATGTCACGCTTAATGCAGCTTATCAAATGGAAAAAATAAAATCCAAACTACAATGCTTTTCTGTCTTCGTCCGGGTCTTTTCCTTTCCTTATGAAAAAAATGTTCTCTAAACACAACGTGATCTTTTGGTTACGGACCGGGAAACGCAATACGGTGAGAAAGTACTGGCATTTATTGGCATTGTTTTTGTCACCGCGGGACAGGGTGCAAGACTAATCTCTCTCCCACGGTGTACAGTTCCACTTTTCTTCATACTAGGGGGTGTCAATTCTCATGCTTTTATCTCCTTCACTAAAGGTATAAATATTTGTAAAGGAAACACTGGGAAGCTCTGTATAGTGTTCACTGTTCACATGTCTCTATCTCAATGAGCAAGGAGGATGGAGATTTCAAAATGCTTTATATCCCCAGCTGAGTGGCCTTTGTTCCTGCACTTTAGGAATTTCCTTGCGTTTTCAGTTTGGCAGATTGTCACCTAGACATTTCTTTTTGTTTGTTTGTTTGCATATAGTTTCCTTGTTTTTCATAGAGCAAGCCCAAATCCCCTAGTAACCACCAGCCGTCTGCCCTCTGATTTCCATAAAATATTAGACTTGGAAATAAATGTTTTTCTAAAGAAACATGGTCGGTGTGCAAAGGCTGCTGAGATACATAGCACAACACAGATGCAAAACTGAAGAAAAATGTATTGCATTTAAAGGGCATGTCCACCATTCTAAAAATTTTTTTACATAACATTCCCTGTGTCCCCCCAGCCCCAACCGCTCTATTTGTATTATCAGAAAATGCCCCAAACTTTACTTACCTTCCCTCTTTCCTCCGCCGCACTGCCAGGCCCTCTGCTTGCGAGGAAAATGCAAGCAGAGGGCGGGACCGGCAGTCACGTCTGTGATTGGCTGAGCGGCAGCCAATCACGGACGTAGCTGCCGGGAGTTCAGTGCGGCGGAGGAAAGAGGGAAGGTAAGTAATGTTTGGGGCATTTTCTGATAATACAAATAGAGCGGTAGGGGCTGGGGGGACAGGGGGAATGTTATGTAAAAGATTTTTACACTAGGGGGAGGGAATCCTAATCAGGAGGGGGAGAAGGGCTGCAGTACGCATGCCAAACTTCTCCCGGAGGCCAGGTAGGAGGCAGAGTCCTATATGGACTCTGCTATCCTCCTGGTGGGCAGTTTTTGGGACTTTGGGGGGGGGACTACAGGAGAACCAGATGGAGCTGGGATGTGAGTTAAGGATTAAACTATACTACACATTGGGGCCAGTAGTGGGGGGGATTATAGTTTTGGGGGCGGACATGCCCTTTAATAATAAAGCATATTCAGGCCTTAACTTACATGAGAGTGCTAACCTGGCCTAGCCCCAAACAGCATCGATCATAGGCACAGATCTGATATTTCCTAAACTTAACCAGTGTAAATAAATCATAGTGACCTGTTTAAAATGGAGAAATGAATTCTCTACTTCACTAGTGTACATGGCACAAGCACAAGAAGAATAGGAGGCCGATGTCTTTGCAAGAAATTTGTTAGGTGGGGGGAAGTCATTTTAAGGATATTGGCTCTACAGTGAGGGAAAGAAGTTTTTGTTCCCTTGACGATTTTGTATGTTTGCCCAATGAAAAAGAAATGACCAGTCTATAATTGTAATGGTCATTTTATTGCAGCTGTAGTTTTTATTGTAGCTGTGAGTGACAAAATAACATTATAAAAACAGTCCACAAAAAATATTGATGTGCATTGTAATAAGTGACAAAAAGTATTTAGTCCCCTAATCAACCAGCATGATTTTCAGGCCACCATGGCCAAGACAAGAATTGTAGATCTACAAAGGTTTGGACTGGCCTACAAGAATATCGCCAAGCAGCTTGGTGAAAAGTTGACGACAGTTAATTCGCAAATGGAAGAAATACAAAATAACTGTCAATCTCACTTGGTCTGGGGCTCCATGCAAGATCTCACCTTGTGGAGTTGCAATGAATATGAGAACGGTGACGAAGCAGCACAGATCTACACCCTTGCAACGCCTGCTAGGTCCCCCTGCTCGAGACATCACGTGTAAAGGCCTGCAGAGAAGAACTGGGTAAAAGAGTGGTGGTCAGATGAGACCAAAATGGAGCTCTTTGGCCTTAACTCATCATGTTTTGAGGAGGAGGAATGCTGCCTATGACAAAGAACACCATCCCCACAGTCAAACATGGTGGTGGACACATGCTTTTGGGGTGTTTTTCTGCTAAGGGGACAGGACACCTTCATCTCATCAAAGGGATGATCAATGGGACCATGTACCATCAAAATCTTGGATGAGCACCTCCTTCCTTCAGCCAGGGCATTGAAAATGGGTTGTGAATGGGTATTCCTGCATGACATTGACCCTAAACACACAGCCAAGGCAACAAAGGAGTGGCTCAAGAAGAAGCATATTAAGGTCAAGCAGCCTAGAAATCTTACTGACTTGAGGATGTGCAAAGGGGGTGGTGGCCTCTGTAATTGCCATTAAGGGTTTTGTCAGCAAGTCATCTTTTACAAAGGGATCAGTCATTGCAATGCACATCAATCTTTGACTATTGTGCACTCGGTAGTTATCCTGTCTCTCACAGCTACAATAAACCTACCATTACAATTATAGACTGGCCATTTCTTTGTCAGAGGGCAGACATATAAAATCAGCAGGTATGTATGTAATGTTTTCCTGCAGGGATCTGTTTGGAATTAACACATTTGAAAACCTGGAATTAAGCATTCCCTGAATTTTGAACCAACAGCTTTAGGCCCCTGAAAGCCTGATTAAGCTGGTTCATGGTCAGGGCTGGTACGGCCAGCTGGCCATTTGCCATTTGTATAAAGAAGGGAATAAATGCCAAGGAGAAATATGAAAATCAATTCTACTTACCGAGATTTTCTTTTCCTGGTCCGGAACATGGCAGAGGATGTAGTGGGCTAGTTCCTCCAGTCACGCCCATGACAGGCCCCTTCCTATAGCCAATAAAAAGACATACTCCTCCCCCTACCTGTTATGTCTTTGACGACTGTTCTGAAAAAGAAAAAATTTAATATATCTGTACATTAATGAGGGAGGAAACTGTTCCACTGCCGTGTTCCGGACCAGGAAAAGAAAAGCTCGGTAAGTAGAATTGATTTTCACATTTCCCTGGTCCTCCCACGGCAGTGGATGTAGTGGGATTTCCAAAGTAACAAAACCATTAATACTCGGGATGGGATGCAAACATTTCGTTTTTTATTTATCAAACTCAGTACTTTGAGTCTGAACGATTCTGAATGTCCAGTTGGTAGTGCCGCACATACGTGGATTTGGAAGCCCAAGTAGCTGCTCTACAAATTTCCACTGGAGAGCATCTTGTTGCAAAGGCCCAGGAAGTCGCCATTGACCTGGTTGAGTGCGCCGTTACCCTACCGGTTTGCTCAAACGCTGCTATTTTATATGCTTGTCTAATGGTTGTTGTTATCCATGTTGTCGAGGTGGTAGTAGATGGTTGCTGGCCTTTTTTCTTTCCTTGGAAAAGGACAAAAATTTAATCCGTCTTGCGAAAAGATTCAGTATTTTTCAGATATGCTTATAGCGTTCTCCCCACATCCAGAAGATAATCTTTCGTGGATTGGTGTTGACATATCGCACCCCAACGGGACTGAGTGGCATCTACAGTAATTGTGATCTGATAAGATTGTATTAGGCTCACCGGTTTGTAATCTCCGGATCTAACCACCATTTCAGTTTCTGTAAAGTTTTTGATGACAGGCGAATCGTGTGAAATTGACTCTGATGTGTTCTCCATTGCCTGAATAGTTGTAGCTGTAGGGTAGGGTCTCAGATGATATTGGGCCCATTGTACCAGCTCTATTGTGGAGACCAACTTGCCCAATACTCTCGGGCATACGAGAGCTGTCGTTACTGGAAATCTGATAATCTGTTTGATTTCCTTTATTATGTCTTCCCGTCTTTCTGTCGGGAGTGATATTTTTAAAATCTTTGTATTGAGTTCTGCCTCGAGAAAGCGGATCTCCTGTGTAGGAATGAAAATAGATTTCTCTGTATTTATTAGCCATCCGTGCTTCTTGAGGAATTTTTGTGATTTTTGTAAGTGTTGGACACATAGTTGGTAATTGTCTGTTTTTATCAAAATGTCGTCCAGGTATGAATATATCTGGGTCCCTCTGAGTCTGAGCTGTGTCATTATCGGAATCAAAATTTTTGAGAAGGTCGTGGAGAGGAGGCTAGACCGAATGGGAGACAGCGATACTGAAGGCGTTTCCCTAGTATGTAAAATCGGAGATATTTCCGATGTTTCCTGTGAATCAAGATGTGGTGATATGCACTCTTTAGGTCTATCCTTACCATCCACTGGTTTCGAATGACCTGACTCGAAAAACTTTTTAATGATTCCATCTTGAATTTCCTTAAATTCATGAATGAATTTAGAAACCTGAGGTCTAGTATTGCCCGAAACTCCCTATCCTTCTTTCTTCTTAGAAGGAACGGTGATAGATGGTTTGTTTTTGTTCCTGATGTTTTACTTCCTCTATTACCGTATATACTCGAGTATAAACCGTCCCGAGTATAAACCGAGGTACCTAGTTTTAGGTAAAAAAGAAGGTAAACCACATTGACTTGAGTATAAACCGAGGGGGAAGTATTTGCCACTAAAGATGTTTGGAAACTACAACTCCCAGCATGCTTTATTGCTGGGAGTTGTAGTTTTCAAATATCTTAAGTGGCAAATACTTGCAAATAGGGGTAAATCCTCCTTTATTTGTGCATACAGTATGCACAAATAAAGAAGGTTTTACTCTTATTTTAAAGTATTTGCCACTTGTGTCCCTGTGTAAAAAAAGTTTCTCCTACCTTGTCCGGCGGCCGCACGATCTGCATCCTCGATCCACAGCCTCTGCGCATCTGGATGATGTCACTACCCGGCGCCTCTCACTTTGCGGCACCGGGTAGTGACATCATCCGGATGCGCAGAGGCTGTGGAGCGAGGATGCGGATCGCGCGGACAAGGTAGGAGATAGGCTGACTCGAGTATAAACCGAGGTAAGATTTTCAGGCTTTTTTCAAAGCCTGAAAACCTTGGTTTATACACGAGTATATACGGTACATTTTGGTCTAGTAAATTTTTAACTATTTTTTGTAGTTCTAGTTTTGCTGGACGACTTTTCGGCTCTTGATTCTTCATGAATTTTCCCCGAGGAGATTGAAGAAATTCTATCATATAGCCTTGTAGTATGACCTGTTTTACCCATTTGTCTGTTTTCGAATGTTGCGATTCCGCCACAAATTGTGAGAGCCTACCCCCCACTTTGTGAAGGGGAATCCCGTCATAATTGCCTCCCTCTTCCTCTAAAATTTCTGTTCCCTCGAAAGGATGTTGAATTTGTTTGTTCCGTTTTCCAGCTTTGTTTTTGCTGGTACGGTCTTCCAGGCCTGTATTGCCTTGCTTGGCGAAAAGATGTGTCAGAGGTTGAGGCGATATTTCTTACTTGTTTTCTTGCAAGAGGTAGGGTTTTTTTAATTGAATTTTACCTATTATTTCGTCCAATGCTGGGCCGAATAACAAGTTACCTTTGAATGGTTTGTTAGTCCTTGTCTAGACTAGTTGTCTACTCTCAATTGGCGTAGCAATAATGCCCGCCTTGCTACTACTGATTGTGCCATGGATTTTGCATTTAGCTTTATAGCATCCATTGAAGAGTCTGCTATATATTCATTTGTGATTTGGATGTCCTGGAGCATCTGGATAAGATCATCTCTATGTGTGCCATTGTCAGTCGCTTCTTCTAAATTTTTAATCCATATTTCATTTGCCCTTGCTAGGCTGGTAATAGCAATGGCCGGTCTTATAGCAGCTCCAGATGCGGTGTATGCTCTTTAAAGAACAGCTTCTTCCTTCCTCTCCATGGGATCCTTTAATGACACCCAATCTTCAGTTGCGAGCGCAACTTTTCGGTTACCTCCTCAGAGAACATCAGGTCCTTATATGTTGTAGTAGAAGTATCTGGGATCTGAAGCGTTGTTTTCATTTTGCGTATTAAATAGTCCAAATTCGGTATTTTCAGATTGTCGTCTGTAGGGTTTTCTATAATCTCTTCTTCTAATTCCTCTTCAGAGGTTACTGGTGAAGGTGTTTTATCGGTTGTCGCTTTTGATTCCATACTCTAGATATTATATTGTCCATGGATGCATCAAATATATTTTTCATGGAGTCATAGCTGATCTGGGATTTATCCACTCTTCACATCATTTCTTGCCTTGCAACACTTTCCTATTGCAGATAGCACACTCTTTGCTAGATGATTTGCTTCTGGAGACCTGTGTAATGATATCCATATGCATTTTGTTAATAAGCCATTTTTCATGTGTTTTTATATTTTACCTCTCTCTCTTTAAATGCTCGATCTGGACCTCTTAGAGGAACTCATCCTTTAGACACTGTGAAAAAGAAGCAGACAGGTTTTCATAAAAACTGTTACAGGTAAGGTCCAGTATTCACCCACTTACAGCACAAGCAGCAGAGGTGGATGTGGAACAGCGTGAGCGGAAACAGTGAACTGGTCGGCTCTTAGAGGCAGCAGAGGAGCAGGACTAGATTGTCTGAGCTCTATTCGCGGCAAAGCCTCTGGCTGCGTGTACCAGCATTTTAAAAACTGGGATGATGACGTCATAACCATGCGCTGTGCTCTGTTCCCTGGTCGGCTTACGTGCGATATGGAGTTGGCTGTAAAAACTCCTCCTCCCCTTATGCACGCACACCGGGGCAACCTCTGAAAGGGGGAGAGGAGAGACCCCAGACAGGAAATGTTTTTTGTCAGGGGGAGCGTTTGAACCTGTGATGAAGACAGCAGGAAAAGACAGGGGGAGGAGGATGTCTTTTTATTGGCTAAAGCAAGGGGACTGTCGTGGGCGTTACTGGAGGAACTAGCTCACTACATCCACTGCCGTGGGAGGACCAGGGAAATATATTATTCTCCCTCTTTACAGGGCACTGGTAAGGCCTCATTTGGAATATGCGGTGCAGGTTAAGGATCCCATATACAAAAGGGACATCTTGGAAATGGAAGCAGTTCAGAGAAGGTCAACTAAATTAATAAAGGGAATGGAGGGGCTTGACTATGCTGGCAGATTAGACAAGTTAGGGCTGTTTACATTGGAAAAGCCACAGGAATATGATCACTGTATACAAATATATTAATGGGCCATACAATAAACTTTCTGCTGCATTGTTAGAAGAAAAGTAAGTGCCATCAAATTACAGCAGATATTTTGGGCTGATTTGAAATACGTAAATCTCAGTTGGTTGGCCTGAAATATCTGTGTTTCCAATTGGCTCATTTTTAATCTAATGCTTTTAGTGCATTCCTTTCTTCGATAGTGTCTGGAAGCATTTTACAGTTCTGTGTGTAAACTGATCAAGCTAAGATTTGGTCTAACAGGATAGCTGACTCTAAGGTTAAACTAGGTAGACGTTAAGATTATTGTTGGCTAACTGACCACAATGGTCTTCATGATTGACATTCAAGTGTGCAGGCTTATACTGACATTAATGATCCACCCCTAAAACAAAAGAATTGGTCACTTGTCTGTTACCTACCCCCAATTCCAACCAACATATTCAGCACATTATTAGATGTATTACTAACCAGGTATATAAGGATAATTATTGTCCCTATTCTGGCAGAATAAGCTGTTCCTTAAAGCTCATTGACCGGGGGGGGGGTTAGGTAGAAACCTCTGCCAGAAAGAGAGAAAACTGGGCAATACTTTAAATAGAATTTGGTCTGAAAATGTCTGGCAACCATGCAGACGAAATATCTCCATCGGCATTAATGTTAAATTTCCATCGGCCGGTAATTAGATCGGCTACTATAAGTAGATGTAGCCGATATGTTCAGCTCTCGTGTATGATCACAAGGCTGTCGCGAATGGGTCGTGTACATGTGACCGACAGATTATATTGTACACCTGTAATCATATAACCGATAATTATCAAACATATGTACTAAGCAGCAAGTAAGAGAGAAAATCTGGTGGCCTAGTAAAGACTGGACAAACGCCCTAGGCTTTTTAAATGGGTAGGAAATATTTTTTGGGTAAGACACTGTACAGTTTCTTTTTCCATTAGAAAAGTTTTGCCTAATGACATTAGACAGGGCCTATGTGCACAATAAAATACTAGATTAAAGAACAACTGTGCACTGATGTTGACTTGTGTACCAAGCCTTTCTCTTTATCCTGTAATCTAGAGTTTACAGCTCTTGATATTGCACTTGTCAGTACCAGTTCTCTCCAGTGCTGTCTCGGAGTAAGCAGCTTGGTGCCGTAAAACGTGCCAGACCACCATGTGTCTCTATACATATGAAGCCTGTTATAATATAATATATTATAATATATACTTAATATATTATAATATATACTTAATATATACTTAATAAAGATGTTTCTATGATAACGTTGTTGCTGTAGTACAGAGCAGTCTCCCTTCACGAAGACTTCATGTTTAATATAACAACTCTGATAATGTCAGGTGATGTCTCAAGCTTGTGGAAGCAGGAAGTATGATAATTATCGGCCGTATAATTTCTCACAGGCTCTAGTCAGAAATGTGATCCAGGGCTCGTTTAAAAAGGAAAGACTTGCGTGGAGATCCCAGTTGCCCTTAATTATAGGCATAATACATCACTATATCAAGGCTGATTATTAGAGCAACTAGGTGCGTACGCCACAGGGTTTGCTAGTTTAACGGCAAATGTTTTCTTGGTTTTTTTTTTCAAGAATGTTTAACGTCCCCCCATACCTAGGTTTCACAATATTTTTAAGTGGCAAAGATGCCCCTGAACTTTCTTACCTGACCCAGTCCTTCGCCACTCCTACTGCTAACAGCCGCTCCACTTCCTGGTTGCGGCTGTCAGTAAAGGGGCGGCGTGAGGTCACGCCCAATCACCAATTGGGAGGTCACGCCCAATCACCTGACAGACACCTGCTCAAAACAGAAGCAAGGGGCAGCCCCAGGCAGTGACTGACCCGGTCAGGTAAGTTACTACAGGGGAATCTTAAGGTTATTGCGAGACCTGGGTTTAAACATTTTAAAGTAAACTTTTTTTAGGGTGGAACTTATGAAACGGAGTAGGAGTAGGCAGCACACGGGATATAAAACATCCAAATTTCATTTCATCAGATTAGAATCAGTTCGGTACACCATAATGCACACGGTCAACCACCATGTCGATTGCAGAGAGGGCGGAGGATGGGCGTCTGACGCGTTTCGTGACTCAGTCACTTCATCAGAGGCGTCTCTCGTCTCGTCCGCTTCAAAAGTTATATTGTTCCCTGCTGAGCCGAAGCAGTCCAAGGGAGATTGTGAGTGCAGCGAGGATTCCCTACAACAGGAGTGTGCTCCCGCATAGTAAGTCATTGGGATTTCCTGTTTTAAACTTTTTTTAGGGTGGACTTGCCCTTTAATACCAGCACTTTTAAAGCTATTTAATGAACTTGCCATTACCACATCTGCTGGAAGACAGTTCCACAGTTTCACCGTTCTCACTGTAAAGAAACCTCTCCTAACCTGAAGATGAAACTTCTTTTCTTCCAACCTTAAAGGATGTCCACGTGTCCTTTGATATGACCTATTAGTGAACAATGCACCAGAGAGTTCATTGTATGGCCCATTAATATATTTGTATAAAGTGATCATATCCCCACACAAACGTCGCTTATCCAATGTAAACAGCCCTAACTTGTCTAATCTGTCCCCATAGTCAAGCCCCCCCATTCCCCTTATTAATTTTGTTGTCCTTCTGATAAAGATTCCAACTATCTAAAACGTAAAGAGACCTTTGTTTTACTTTGGGCAATTCCAACATTCATTTAGAATTCTAGGTGCTTTTTATCTTTTATATTATTTATTGAATGATCAATTCATTTCTATTTAAATCAGAAAAAAAAGTTCCCCTTGTAAAGTTTACACACAGTGCTATCTTTTTCCAGTCAGTCTCCTTGCTGTTGCCATGTATTAGATAGTTTTCTGAAGAACAACCATTGTGTCCACGCCTTGCTTAAACTAAAGCTATGTACAGAAGTCCAGTTAGGAGGACGAGGCCCCATGCCCAAGTGGATGACACACCCACGATTTATGTTGGCCGGCAAACACGTACACACTCACGATTATCAACCCATTCGTTGCTCTCATGCATTTTATCGCATATAACTTAAGTCTGGGAATTGTCCAATAGGAAAAAGTGCTTCTTGCAGAGGACGTCTTCCCCTCCATTAGGCCCTGGGCCATAAGGGGGGCATAGAAACACATTTTATTATACATAAAATATTCAGAAAGAATAAAAGAAATGAATATGCACAAAAGGTTCAATCATTCAGATTAACCTACAGACCCCCCCCTACCAATTGCATTTCTTCTCTACCTCAAAGGGATATTCAATATTCAATGTAGCTGACTGGAGAATTACTCTGTCACCCTGGGTTGATCTGAGCATGTCTGAGCTCACTGAGTTACAGGAGGGGGTGGATACTGTAGGAAATTTTATACTGAAACACATATCTTTTCTTAGGGATTGCATAGAAAGACACGGGATGCATCATTCAATCAGCATTTGGATAAAGTTATCCTTTAAAGTTATAATTGCTATGGATATAGCACTGGTTCTTACAAATGTCAGCGTTCTGTCCAGTTTTGTGCACCTCCAAAACAATCTTTTACCAGTGTGTAGTAAAGCCAACCAAACCCGAGAACCATTGTACTTACAGACCCCAGACCAGCACCTAACCCTAAAAATGTAGCTCCCTGCTCAGTATGTCTACCTGGTGGTGTGTCCTTTCAGCGCCGGGTTAAATATCTCGGGTGATCTGCTGATCTGGGGTCTGTACAATGGTACTAGGGTTTAGGGGCTTTACTTCACACTGGTAAAAGATTGTTTTGGGGTGGAAATGCCCTAGTCAGCTCAGTTTTTTCCCTTCTATCAATGAGAAAAACCCATGTGAAATAAATACTTATTGTTACTTTACATTGACGCTGGTTATCTTGCCTTTAAATGACTTTATTTTTGAAATCCGAGTATGATGTTTTGCTCTGCCAAGAAAAAAATCCAAATATTCCTCCCTCATAGCCTGACCTAATTGCTTTCCCCGTGGTAAACACACTCCTACGCTTGTTATTCTGTCTGTTCGGGAATACAGAAAGTAAAAGCAGAGACATTTTTGTGGATTCGGTTTTATTTTGTTCTAGGCAGGGGGCTAAGGGATAAGAATGTGTCCATTTATGGCTGTTTTGCAGGGGCTGCTATGAATTCTTTCTTCCCTAACTATCAGAGTGGAATGTTGCGGCTACTTCCAAAAAAACCACTTGAAAGATTTCTAAATTGAAAGCCCAATCTAATGCACTGACATCACCGGTTTCAGCCACAGCTCAACCAGATAAGTTTAAAAAGCCTCCACGTTGGATACTTCAATATTTCACATACACAGATGGATATCTAGTTAATTGGAATAGGCAGGGTCTATAGGATTGTGGAGAATTCATTGTAGGGTCTCTCAATTCTAAGTGTTTTTAAAGGGCATGTCCACACTTAAAACACAATACTGGTCATGTGTCCATTACCTGCCCCCAACCCCAACTGATATATTCAGCACATTATTTGAGGAGAATTATTGCCGACATTCTGGCAGAGTAAGCTGGCTCCTCCCTCCATGCAGTCAATCACTACTGATTGACAACTGACAACGATTGGCTGCAGTTTCTCCTGCTGCCTCCTCTGCACAAGTTCATAAAAAGCTCATTGAACAGGGGGAGGAGGTTGCAAAATCCTACAGAAAGACAGCAAACACAGGCAATAGTTATCATTAAATATCTCGTTAGAAATGCATGCAATTAACTGCTAAAAAAAAGCAGTTGGGTTTAAGGGGCAAATAAAAGTGACCTTTTTTGTATTAAAGGTGGACATGACCTTTAATCTTTTTCCTACTTTTCTCCATAGGAATTCGGACTCATTAGATGTCAGAACACTAAAGTGTTGAACCACTGGCTTTCAATTCCAAAATAAGTTCTATTAACTCTATAAGCTTTATCAGTGAATACTTATTCATTTTATCACTGGTCAGACAGGCCCGGAAAAAGCCAGCCAGTAGGAACTTAACACTTCATGGAGAGAGAGAGAGAGAATGAAATCTGAATGAAGCCAATGCTGTCTTTGTTACTGACTCAGCTGGTCTCTAAAGCAGGTGGGAGACTTCTGCTTCTTCTCCCACAATCCATGGCCATGGAAATGTTTTAAGGTCACCATAGGTGAAGCTTGTGTTTTCTTTAAATAAGGAACCTCTCTTTCATAGAATCAACCCTTTCCTAGTAGAACCTTAGAAACCTCTCAAAACCTTTCCCTACGCTCCCTGTGTCTTTTACTCCATTACATTTCTCTTCCATTGTTAGGTTCATTTAATTGGCTCGGTGGTATAGAAATCTGAAAAAGCGTTGGCCATGTTTGATCTTGGTGGTATTTTCTCCTTCTACTTCCATTTGTTTATTCTTACATTTCTTATTAAATCTGCAGCTGTCTTTTGACTTCCACAATATGCAACCCAGTCTGACTTCCGTTTTTCGTTTCCCAGCTGACAACACAATGAAGACACCTCCTGTCATGGCTGGTAAGAGAACACTCAAGGATTACACGCTGACGCATCTCTCGCACACACTTCCATCTATAAATGCCTTGACGGTTCATGTTGCAGTTGTTGGAGAGTGTCTGGGATCTATTGATAGTTTGGCTCCAGTTACCAGAGGCGCCACTGCTTCTCCTGTTTTTGTATTTATGAAGTTTCCAGTTAGCTCATAGGATTGTATTACCATTGCGAGATCCAAGTGGAGAAGCTCTATCCCTTATACTCACGTCATGGTGATTGAAATAGCTGCCCTATCAAACCTGTGGTTAAATATTAGGCTGTAGCAATGGGGGGCTAGAGCAGAAAAATATATTTTTACTTCCACATACACTTGAACGGTGTAGTCTAACTGGAGGTAGTCCAGACAAGTGGGCTGTAGACCACTGGGGAACCCATTGTGAAACTGGAATCTTGGTCAGCAAAGCTCTATATTCTATTTGTCTGCAACCTATTTGTATACTATTTGTATTGCAAACTTAAAGGGCATGTCCACCCCTAAAACTATAATGTAACCCACTACTGTCCCCACTCTGTAGTGTAATAAAATCCTTAAATTACATCCCAGCTCCAAATAGTTCTCCAGTAATCCCCCCCCCCCCAAAGTCCAAAAAACTGTCCACCAGGAGTACTGCAGAGTCCATATAGGACTCTGCCTCCTGTCTCCCCTCCGGGAGAATGTTGCCATGCGCACTGCAGGCCTCCCCCCCTCCCTCTCCCTCCCTCTCCCTCCCTCTTCCTCCCGTTTTGGTCTCCCTCCCCCAAGCGTGAAATCCCTTGGTCATATGTTAGTGCTTCCCCCCCAAACGCTATAATAAAATTATCAGAGACTCCCCCGAACTCTACTTACCTTACCTCTTTCCCCCAGCATTCTGAGCAGCCAGCATCCGCGTCCGTGATTGGCTGCCTCTCAGCCAATCACAGACGCGGCTGCCGGTCCCGCCCCCTGCTTGCAGTTCCGTGCAGGCAGAGGGCCGGGACAATGGGGCGGAGGAAAGAGGTAAGGTAAGTAAAGATCGGGGGAGTTTCTAATGATTTTATTATAGCGGTTGGGGCTGGGGGGGAAGCCCTACTATCTGTAAAAGGTTTTTTGAAAGGGTGGACATGCCCTTTAAAGGCCAACAATATATAAAATAATATCATCACCGACATTAAATATCCACTCTTCCAGCAGCAGAAATTACTTACTCACATTTACAACCGTGCTGGCCTCCCTTAGATATCACACAGCAAAGATGAGTGCTAAAAGCCCGCCTCCTAGATGGCCCAGGGCCCTGGTTAACATAGCACTTGTCATTGGCTGGTGGGAATGTCTATTATAACCTCTCTCCTCCTCTGCCAGTCAAACAAACTTGAAATGTCCTGTTGCTAGGATACAGCCTACATAATCAAGCTGATCAAGGGTGGGTGGAGTGTTTTCTCACTTGCTAGCTTTGAGTGACAGAGGCAGACAGAATTGTCACGCCCCCTTCACAGCATGGCTAATTGAAGGCATAGAGAGTCTCGAAATCTGGCATAAAAGGTATAAGGAGGGTTCCATACCTTTACTCTTTTAATAGCAATTTTACACGTTGGATTGCAAACTTGTTTTGCTTGTGTCTCCCTGCATTACTATTTTTGTTCCTGTTGGATGGTGATAGTGTGGAGCGGACGCCCTGCAGGGATTGACACACCTGAATTGTATGACCACACTGAGCGAGTTTCTCTAGTTGGCGATTAGATAGGATGTAGGGGCAGGACACAGTAGGGATAGACAGGTCTCTTTCACTTCCTGTTGGCTGATATGTGTCTATTAGTGTCATCTGCATACAGAATTTTATTATTCCAGGTAATTTAACTTTAAAAACCTGCACAGCCGAGAGCCATTGTATCTTACTGTGTAGATCTGTAATATCCTTATATAAATATAGCAGCTTGTTTAATAAAGATGGCCGGGGGACTATTGTTCTAAGGCTGGTACAGTTCCAGACTGGTAATAGGTTTATCTAGAGGGCAGATATAGACACAGACTATGTAACAGTAGATGCCAGACCACAGTTTTGTGCAATATGTGGGTTAGAGGGTTTGAAATGTCAGGCTTGTCATAGATGTATCAGCTTTAGTTTGTGTAGGGACTGATTTTATGCACGTAGAGTCCATATTCTTTGCAAGTCAGGTTCTAGCATGTTTAACGATCGTCACCTTTACGGTACACAGATTACTAAGCAGATTCATTGTCAGATGAGAAGAGCAGGTCATACTCCCATTACATCTTGTTATTTGGCATTCAAAACACCTACCTGGTTTTCTAATACAAATTTACATTAAATGACATATACCTGGGAATCTGACCAATCAGGTTGTTTCAATAGAAGAACGTAGTTTGTGACACTTTCTGTAACCCATGTGTATGGCTAGATTTAGTCAGTCCATGTGATCAGGTAAATCACGGCAATAGACCACAATATTGGTTGGGCCAAGATATCTGCAGTTATACCAATCAGTAGGTCTAATGGAAATATTGGGTCCTGGTTGATCTGTGTATACCAATCCTTATATTTAGACCCAAATAAAGTCTTGTACACATGTGTGAACCCACCCACAATTTCAGATATATGAGCAGCCGATTAAAAGGTAACTATGGTCTCCATACAAGTGCCCTTTATTTTTCATAAATTTCAAACAAGCCTAGGGTGATGTCTCCAGCTTTTCTGGATCTTACAGGACAATTATACTCACCTTCCCTCCGCTCCTCTTCTTTGGTCAGCAACAAGGCCAATAGGAAGACACGCTCTGCAACGAGCATGCCTTTCTATTGGCCTCGTCGCGCAAGGAGAGGAGGGGGCGGAGCCTAGCAGAGCACCGTGCAAGTAAGTCTATGCAGAAAGTAACGCAAACCAGGGGTGAGGACCTAGCGGTTCAGATCCTCACCCTGGGTAGAAGGCACTGACCAAAGAAAAGGAGCGGAGGGAAGGGGAGTATAATTGTCCTTTAAGCTATAGGTTTGTAAGGTTACACTTCTCAGACTGTCTCTGTGACAGGCATGTGTTATAAGCCGTGTAATAAAAAATCTAAAAAAAACTAACAATCTACCTTAGTTGTGGCTAACTTTAAAAATGATTTAGAAGTTATGATTAATAAGAAGTCTTAAGATGCAGCTGATGATGCTCTGTCCCAGCAGTGAGCATGCTCCAACCTTAAACTTGGGAGCAGATCCCAAGTGCTGGTGATGTCACAGCTCACAGTGCTAGCAGGAAACACCACCCTTTATACTGGTGTAACTTTGGATAGACTGCAACTAGAAACATGACCTGGAGTCATTTTAAAGGTAGGAGTGAAGTTCACAGTTTCCCTTTAACAGCTGTTTTGGATATTGGATGTTTCTTCAAGGACAACTATATTCAAACTAAACTGCTAGGTCCTTATCCCTGGTTCCTCTCTATATTTTATATAACAAGCTGCCAAATGGGCTCATCTAGCACTGCCCCCTCCTACAGTCTGGGACTGTTACCGGTCTGGCCAATGGCAGTGGCGCCACCCCCGCGACCGTCACGGGAGGCCCGGAGGGCAGTAGGGCCCGCCACAAGCCCAAATCCCTGCAGTATTCACCCTGCAGTATTCATACGCTGATCGCGCGTATGAAGATCAGCTCTTCAAACCGGACCCGGACTTCCTGAACTGAACCAGAAGTTCTGGTCCGGTTTTAAAGAGCTGGTCGCGCATATGTTTTCTTCATACGCACAATCAACTCTTTAAAAAGGGTGAATACTGCAGGGACCTGCGTGGAGGGAGTAGGGAGTCAGGGGCCCCGCCCCCAAACTCACGGGGGGGGCCGAGCCCCTTCAGGTACGCCCCTGGCCAATGGGGAGACATGCAAAATTGGCTCATCTTGCACTCACACAGTCCCATCCCTTTTTATGTAGTAATATCATTTTTTCCCTTGTTTTTATACCCCTTTAAAAAAAGAGCACGTACTTCTTCTTAACTTACCCTTAACATTTACAGTTTTAATAGCATCTGTGAAATTTTCTGAATGCTTCAATTGTGTTTAATAACAAGGCAAGCTATGTCCTTATCTTTACAGTTTTATAGATAAGCACTGAGCCAAACACACTGACATTAAACATTTCAAGTTAATCTTATTGTGAAAGTCAGCCTTGCAATTAAAGGGGAAATAAAGCTAAAATAAGTTAAATAAAAAAGAGTGAACCCTAAATGGATTTTATTATTCATTACTAACTGATAACTGTAAATCTCACCTCAATCAGCCCCATTGCGGGGGAAACCATTTGTAATTATAGAGACGTTTGCTGATTTCTGCAGCCCTCCTTCTTAGTCAGTGATAATACTGGTCACTGGAAGGTCAGCAAGCAGTTTCTTGGCAGCTCTGGAAGGGGTGGAGAGAGGGAGGGGGCTAGAGGACTCACCGAGCATGTGCAACTGTTTATAAGTGTCCAGGACACACTGTGGTAGGAGGGCTGCATAACTCTGGAAACTGCAGAAACATATGTGTTATTTAATGTAGAATTTCTCCACAATGCTGATGATTTAAGAGGCGATAGACACAGCTGTCTGGTTGTTATTAGTCATAGAATCCATTCAGACTTTTTTTTATACTTTAGCATTAGTTTTCCAAAGCTGAGCTTTCCAGCATTTGCCATAATTACTTTGGAATTTCGATTTTCTTCTCTGCTCTCTTTTTTTCTCATGGCTTCATTTTGTATCATTGCAAACATCTGCCAAACCCTGTGTGGAATGCACAGGGAGGGGTGAAATTACACAAAGATATGCTGTTCTAGAGGGAAGTGTTTATGATTCAGAGTACAGAACTTATAAATATTATAGAAAAGGCTGTGAATTTCTCAGTCAGGTTTGTTGTCCTGGTGTTTATGCAGAAATGGAAAGGACAAGAACCTACAGTAGATCACTGGCCACCTGGAACCCTCATGTAGCCACTTTACGTGGGCTCAGGGTTAGCAGCCAATTGGAACTAAGCTAGAACTTAAAGGGCAAGTCCAGACATCAAATAAAAAATTATATAAAGGCAAATGACTACCCATACACCAAAACTGTAATAGTTATTAATCTGAGAGATGTAAGACTAACCTGAAAGGCAGCACAATGTTCTGCTGTCTCTCTTTCTGCTTCCTGGTTCCTCCACTGTCATTGATGGATGACAAAAAACAGTAGGAGAATAGGCTCCAATTAAAACCTAACTTTTATTTTGTATGTTAAAAAGAGTATCAAAAATTCATAATAATCAATAAATCACACAAACAACCCTTGAGGGCCCCCACCCCAAGTTGTCTAATACTAGTCCAACACAGTAACATAGTAACATAGTAATTAAAGGGTATGTCCAAAGTGATTTTAACTTTCTTTTTTCCAGTTTAACTGAAGGACAGGAGGTCAATGCGCTATGTCTTACCTCCTCTCCTTCAGTAAAACTTACAGGAGAGTAGAAGAAACTTACCCGCGTATCGCTCCAGCGCTGCTGACAGCCTCCGACTACACTGACACTACACTGCATGCGCACACAGTGCATAGGAGCGTGGACACGGCGGAGACTTCAGTAAAGCTGGCGCTAGAGCTATACGCAGTAAGTTTCTTCTGCTCTCCTGTAAGTTTTACTGAAGGACAAGGTAAGACATAGCACATTTACCTCCTGTCCTTTAGTTAAACTGCAAACATAAAAGTTTAAAATCACAGTGGACATCCCCTTTAAGTCCAACCTATTTTTTTTAACCCTACCTAACAGTTGATCCATAGGAAGGAAAAAAAAAAAACAGCTAAAAAGGGGGGGAATTCCTTCCTGACGCCAAACGGCGATTGGAAAGTATCCCTGGATCAACCAGGATGTATTAATACCAGTAATTCTCAATATTTTTTAGTTTTAGAAACTTATCCAGGCCTTTTTTAAAGCTATTCAATGAACTTGCCATTACCACCTCTGCTGGAAGACAGTTTCACCATTCTCACTGTAAAGAAACCTCTCCTAACCTGAAGATGAAACTTCTTTTCTTCCAACCTTAGAGGATGTCCACATGTCCTCTGATATGAGCGATTAGTGAACAATACACCAGAGAGTTTATTGTATGGCCCATTAAAATAATATTTTTATAAGGTTATCATGTCCCCACGCAAAGGTCGCTTCTCCAATTTAAACAGCCCTAACATGTCTAATCTGCCTGCATATTCAAACCCCTCCATTCCCCTTATTAATTTAGTTGCCCTTCTCTGAACTGCTTCAATTTCCAAGATGTCCCTTTGTATATGGGATTCCAAAACTGCACTGCTTATTCCAAATGAGGCCATACCAGTGTCTTGTAAAGAGGTAGAATAATATTTTTCACTCTTGAATCTATTCCCCTCTTTATACAAGACAATATCTTGCTAGCTCTAGCCATGGCTGTCTGGCATTGTTTGCTATAGCTAAGTCTATTGTGTACCAGAACCCCCAAATCTTTTTCCATTACAGATGCACTTAACACAGAGTTATTTATGGTGTAGGTGGCACAGGGATTATTAAATCCTAAATGCATCACCTTACATTTACCAACATTGAATCTCATCTGCCATTCTGCTGCCCATTTTGATAATTTATCTAGGTCTGCTTGCAGCACTTGCACATCATTTGAAGTTTCCAAAGCTCTGCATAGTTTAGTGTCATCAGCAAACACAGAGACCTTGCTCTTAATGTCCCCTTCTAAGTCATTTATAAACAGATTAAACAGAAGCAGCCCCAGTACAGACCCCTGAAGCACTCCGCTTAGAACTTTAGCCCACATACTGTAGATGTAGCTCCATTAACCACCACTCTCTGTTTGCGATCCAATAACCAGTTCTCTATCCATGTCTATCCAAATGTTTTCTTCAAGGCCAACAGTCCTCAGTTTATACATTAGTCCCCTATGTGGCACAGTATCAAAAGCTTTCGCAAAATCCAAGTATACCACATCCACTGCTGTGCCTGATTCTAACTTCTTTCTAGCTTCTTCATAAAAAACAATTAAATTTGTCTGGCATGATCTATTTCTCATAAATCCATGCTGACTACTACTAATAAGATGAGCTCTGGAGACAAAGTCAAGGATATGACCCCATAACAAAGTTTCCAGCACCTTCCCTACCACTGATGTTAGGCTTATAGGTCTATAGTTACCACTAAAGTGTGAACGACTACCTTTTTTGAATATTGGTATTACATTGGCTTTTTTCCAATCCAGCGGCACATCCCCAGACCAAAGCGAATCTGAAAAGATGAGAAACAGTGGTCTAGATAGAACTGAAGCTCTTTTAAAATCTGGTAAAGCTTTTTTAATATCAATAAAGCTGGTCCTGGGGCTTTATTGATATTAACTTTGTCTAATTGTTTCCGTACCATATCCTCTGTTTTCCAATGTGAATACTCTTCATTTCTACCCTGCATGTTATTACAATCCCTGCTGTAAGGACAAGGATTCAAAACAGTAAAAACCAATGTAAAAAAACAGTTTAGCAGATTAGCCTTTATGGCATCCACTACAACCATCTCAGCCCCATTATTTAATGGTCCCACATTCTCAGTCTCATTCTTTTTCCATGTCAGACTTAAAAACATTTGGGTTGGACTTGCTTTGTTCGGCAATACGTATTTCATTTTCTATTTTAGCTAGTTTAATTGCTTTCTTGCACTCTTTATTACAGCTTTTATACTGTAAGTTTGTTCTGTTCCCTCTGTTTTCAAAAGTTTAAAAGCCTTTTTCTTTTTTTCCATTTCCCTTTTTACCTGAGCATTAAGCCATGCAGGAGTGGACCTAATTTTTTTACACTTGTTCCCTAAATGTACAGATTTAGAAATGTAATAGTTTAATATCCCTTTAAAAGTGGTCTACATCTGCTCTGTATCTTTAACTAGAAACAATTACCCACAGTCTATGAGCAGGGGTGATTCCTTTAACAGCATAAAATTAGCTTTCTTAAAGTTAAAAGTTTTTGTTAACCCAGATCCAACAATGCATACTGTCTAGTAGGAACTTTTACTATCTGTGAAAGAAAATGCTCATATAGGAAATTTAAGAACTTTATACCTTTTGAGGTGCTGGCAGTTCCCTTACTCCAATCTATGTCAGGGTAGTTAAAATCCCCCATAACCAAAACATGCCCCATACCAGCAGCCTTCGCCAACTGCATATGGAGATTCATTTCCACCTCCTCCCTGGCATTTGGCAGTTTACAATATACTCCAACAATTAATTTACCTACCTTCTTGCTTCCTGTACAAAGTTCCACCCATATTGTTTGTGCCGTATCGTTTACTCCCCCATCTATTCCATCTTTTAAATTTGGCTTCAATTCCTGTTTAACATACATACTCCTTCTCCTTTCTTATTAACTCTGTCATGTCTAAATAAGGAGTATCCTTCAATATTTACTGTCCAGTCGTGTGAATCATTTATCCATGATTCTGCTATACCAATCACATCATAACTTTCCTTTAAAGCTATTATTTCAAGTTCCCTGGTTTTTCCAGCCAGACTTCTTGTATTTGCAAACATACATTTTAGATTATCAATTGATTTACTTCCATACATGGTCGTACATGCCTCCTTATCCTCTATGCTCCCCCTTCTCCGTCCTCCGTTGTGTTATTAGCCCCCTGATCCCTAACATCTCTATCTACCCCTGTGAAATTCAACGTACCCTCCCCCCATAACAAATAGTCCAGTGTACATAAACTAATACTTATCAGTCACAGTTAATCCGGTCCATGCAAGGAGATAGAATAATAGAATGAGGTATCATGGCTTGATTTCGTAAGGGTATTGTACCGAGAGATACTAGTAGAGGGGGGACCCCGCACCCCAAACGCGTTTCGCCCCTGCTGTATGGCTTTTTGAATGGTGCTGTGGCTATAGCTTATATTATACTTATGTAATATGAATTTTTGATACTCTTTTTAACATACATAATAACAGTTAGATTTTAATTAGAGTCAATTCTTCTACTGTTTTTTGTAATTTGTATATTGATTGAACTAGGGGAGCCTCTATTATTTTCACTTGGGATACTATTTTTTGATTATATGGATGTGACAGTTAACATCACAGCCAATGACGGAAGACAAACTAGGACATCTCAACATATTTTATGGGGACCCTCTTTCTAAAAGATGTTATTATGCGGGTGGAGTTGTCCTTTAACTTAAATGAAAAAAATTTAATATGTCAGTCGCTTCATAGCAATGTGCAGGTAAAGGTTAATGTAATTGATGAGAGCTGGAAATTTATTTGACCAGGTTCGATTACTTTGATTTGTTCCAACTTGCCTGATGGCTGAACCTGATAGGGGAGAGAGGCAGCTTTAGGGATCGATGACTGCTTACATTGTACACATTAACCAATACAAAGTAAAGCTTGATCAATACTTAGTCTTATTTTAGTACTGGCCATACATCATTATGTACATGGCTAGCCTAACCCATCAATCAAGAGTTAGCTTATTGGATTGAACTAACTGGTAATCTTACATCTATGTGTAGTGTAGCCTTGTGTCTATTTAGCATTTTTATTCTGTTTTATTCTGACAATGGCCCAGTTTGACAATGTTGCACTTCCAACTGGGACTCAGTAGTCATTTCTTAATGAATATTGTCCAATCTCAATCATAGCAAAACGTTGCTAAACAACTCAGATAAGAAAGAGACATTTAATTTGTTGGGATACCCACCCGTTGTTAGACTCCCACTGGCTTGTTTGAACCCGGAGTTTCATTGGTGGAGCCCGAATGTGGAGTCTACCATTGCATGGGGGGTCCACATTATGTAACAAGGGGCTTTTTGATGGATCCTGTAATAACTCAGTAGTTAATAAAGAGCATGAAATACCCATAAAAAGGGTCAAGGATTCTACTGACAAAGAAAGGTCATGGCACAGTAGTTGGCGTTACAATGGGAGTTGGCGTGGGAATAAGGATTAGTCTTCGGTATTCAGACTGTGGGAATTTACTCTTTGGGCCACTTTATAAAACAGTCATGTAGCACAATGGAAAGTTTTCCGTCACTGTCTGAGCATTTTACTGATAATGGAAAATAACATCCCAGGTCAAACCTTTTTCAAAATACTGTAGCTATATGGATAAAGGGAACAATTAAAGGAGAACTAAAGCCTAATTATAAAGCGTTAACCATAAGGTGACATTTCAGCCCCCTGGATCACTGCATCTCTTCCCCCTTCCATAAGTGATCTGGCAAGATGGTACAAATATAGACCAGCTCCCCAAGCTGCTGTACCAACAGTGCTGGCATTTAGTAAAAACTAAATCCTTGGGAAGAATAATACAGCGATCCAGGGTGCCGAATTGTCTAATCTTCTGTTAAGTGTAATGTTAAAGGTGGGTTACATTTTCTTCAAGGTGAATACACACTTTAACAATAAAAGGAAGATTCCGTCAGATCCGAGTTGATAAAGTATGCAATGCAGTTCTTAGTGTTCGCGAGGCTGAAGAACTGTTACCGTCAGCTTCGGAATCGGTCGAAAGTGAAAATTTCTCTTGGTCATGGTCACCCCCTGTAGTAAAGTATAAGGTGTTTTCCGCGGCTGAAGGGAATGTGTACTGAGAGCCGTTATCGGATATTTGTGTCTTCAAGCCGCATAAACTAATGTACCAGGGGTTAACGCGGCTTTAAGACACAATTAAAGCAACCGTCAAGACCAATGCTAATAGCGGCTCTTTAGGACAAAATCTTTAATGCCAGCAATGCGTTAAGGATTCGAAATAGTTAAACACCATTTGCTATGCACTTAGAGCCGCTATCAGCTCTGTGCTTTGCCTAAAGGGGGCAAGAGAGCGATACAGGCTCTTGGTTCATAGCCTTATCTGTCCGTCATCTTTTTAAGACCTTTGCAGTGTACATCCAGCATAGCTGCAATTGTAGTTATTCTGGTGTGGCACAAAAGCTCATACTACAAGACTCGGTGCATACGCCAAACATCTAGCGGTGCCTCAAGGAGCAGAATTAGCAATAACACAGAAGATGGGGTCAAAGCCAACCCCTAAAAAAGGCCCCATTCAAAAAAGGCACACTGCACTTGCCAACTTGTGTGTGCCTTTTTTGAATGGGGCCTTTTTTAGGGCTTGGATCCAGCATAGCTGCCCCTGATTACCTCATTTCTCTCCAATGCCAATTTCTAAACCTTTAGTAGGTAACGTCGCTGTAACCCAGATCAAGTTCATATTTTATCATTTGGCTTATTGCAACATTTATCTGTACTCAGTGTTTTATCTGCATTTTTCCACAGCCCATTGTGAAGAATGTGCAGAACGTTTGTGTCCCAAGTTCAATGCATCGTCTCTTTCAGATGATTGGACGGGATTAGAACATGTGTTAAACCACAAGGGTCAATGCACTGTTATTAGAACATTGGAGTATCTGACAATGTAGAGTACAACAGTCTTAGACATTGTATGTTAAAGGGTTTCGGAATAATTGAAAATGTTTATATCCGCTAAAAAATCTCCAGCTGTATTGTTTGTAATTCGGTATTAAATAGTAGTATCATTAATTTACCTCAAGTAAACAAATAAAGAGAAAATATATCTAAAAATGGGGCTTGCTATCTCTGAACCCTAACTTATTGTGAGCACAGAGCAATCCTTCCCAACAAAATGGCTGCCTCCTTTCACCTGGATAAATTCAAAAAGGAACAGAAATAAAATGGTGAATTATTCAAATACCCTTTTTGTGGGATTTGTTTTATACATCTGTTGATCGCAACCATTTCTTGTGATACATTTAGAAAAAACAAATAGGGCTTGTAAAAATGTAAATGTAACATATTGCCTTGCCATAGGAAAATCCTAGCCTCAGAATGGATTATACTTTAGTTCCTTATATGCTCTCTGACATTCTTCTGAAGTATAAAGTTCACAATGGTGTAAATAAAACAAAAAACAAAATCAAAACCGATCCACAGTTTCTTCTTTTTTTGACACAAATACAATAAATATGGTAATGTAAATCTGCTATTGAGCATGCTCTGACTGACCACTGATCAAGGGGGTGGGACAAGCAGTTTAGTGCATATTTTTTACACAGAAAAATACAATTTCAAAGTCCAGTAATTTAGTGGGTTAATATATAGATTCATTTTACTTTTTAAATGATTCCATCACAAATAGTATTTGAAATAAAGAGAGGGTTGCCACCTTTCATAAAAGAAACATCAGCCTTAATAAAAGTGACTAGGGATTGGCATTATATGCTTGGCAACATGCATTTACAAGCTATAATTATTATTTAATGGCATCAGCATTCACCGGCTATTAGTGGCCAGACCAGTATGGCAATCAAATATAATATATATTATTTATATATATATAATAATATATATATATATATATATATAGTATCTGGCAAGACACAGCACTCGGATTCTGCTTATATACGATTTATTGGTCATCTGATTCCAATATTTACATTTATACGACGTTTCGGGGAAAAACATAGTCCCCTTCCTCAGGCCACACTGGATACAGATACTCTGTATCCAAGTGTGGCCTGAGGAAGGGGACTATGTTTCCCGAAACGTCGTATCTAAATGTAAATATTGGAATGCAGATGACTCAATAAATCGTATATAAGCAGAATCCGAGTGGTGTCTTGCCAGATACTAAAAATTGGGATATCAGTGTACTCCCTTACACTTGCACCGGTGAAGTTGCCATAGAAGGTGGTGTGCTGTATATTTTCGACTTATAATATATATATATAAATATATATATATATTATATTATATATATAATATATTTGATTGCCATACTGGTCTTCTCATCAAACAAAACTATTTATTCAGCAGTGTTACATCTACGCGTTTCGGCTGGAACAAATCAGCCATCTTCAGGATGAATTGTTCCAGCTGAAACGTGTAAACGTAACTGCTGCTGAATAAATAGTTTTTGTTTGATGAGAAGAAAAAGACCCGCGAGTGCTCTATTACCAACAGACTGTTCTATATATATATATATATATATATATACAACAAAAAGGGTAAATCCCAGTGATCATGGTGTTAGGGTGAGGCCACACTAGCTCGTTTTTTGCGCGTTTGCGCATGCGTTTCGCGCTCGCGGCTGTGATTCTTGCTAAAATGGAAATCGCGGGAACACATGCATTGTCATAACGCAAAACGGCAAAAATGCATGCGCAAAACGCACAAGAATCGCGCACACATTCGCGTGCGATAATGCTCGCGGTTTTGTGCGTAATTCTTGTGCGTTGCAGTGTGGCCTCAGCCTTAGAGATTAAATCTCTCTGTATCTCTCTGCATTTTATACCCCACGAGAGATGTGTTAGTTATTTATAGTGGGGCCAGTTCATTTGTCTGTTGGTGTACTATTGGCCATCAGCGGCCATGTTTTACATACACGGTTCTGTGTTACATCGTCTGCACGGCCCTGGTCTTAGAATTCACATTATTCACAGGTTTGAAATCGGTTGGGGCTTTTTTTGCGTTCTCTGTTCTCAATGGAATTTCTGTCTCGAGGAGGAAATTTTATGTGCATTTTTGTTTCTGTTTTCTCAATGCTCTGAATTTAGTCACGTTTCATTCTTAGAATTACCTGAAAGAAAAAATAGAGATTAGCAAAAGGGATGAAAGGCAAAGTATATCTGTAAAGCATATTACATAAGTAATGGGGAAACACTTAGATAGGTACGCACACTAACGATACCGTCGGACTGACAGTATCAGGGCTTTATCGGCAATTTGTGCAGTGTCTTTCCCAAAAGATCATGTGGTAGCCGAATGTCCCCGACGGTCTTGCAGTCGTTCGAGAAAGGCCTAAAATTTCCCTCGGCTGTGGTAGTCTCCCTATAGAGGAGTCGGCCGAGGTCATGGGAAACTCACAGTCCCAAGCGTTCTCCCTATGGTGTGTATATGTTGTGTATATGCTGTGTATGTTGTGTATATGTTGTTTATATTTTGTGTATATGCTGTGTAAGTTGTGTGTATGTTGTGTATATGCTGTGTATATGCTGTGTATGTTGTGTGTATGTTGTGTGTATGTTGTGTATATGTTGTGTATATGCTGTTTATATGTTGTGTATATGCTGTGTATATGATGTGTATATGATGTGTATATGTTGTGTATATGCTGTGTATATGATGTGTATATGCTGTGTATATGATGTGTATATGCTGGGTATGTTGTGTATATGCTGTGTATGTTGTGTATATGATGTGTATATGCTGTGTATATGATGTGTATATATTGTGTATATGCAGTGTATATGCGGTGTATGTTGTGTATATGCTATTTATGTTGTGTATATGTTGTTGTACTATGCTGTGTATATGTTGTGTATATGCTGTATATGCTGTGTATGTTGTGTATATGCAGTGTATATGCTGTGTATGTTGTGATATGCTGTGATGTTGTGTATATGTTGTGCATATGCTGTGTATATGCTGTGTATATGTTGTGTATATGCTGTTATATGCTGGTATTTGTGTATATGCTGTGTATATGCTGTGTATATGCTGTTGTATATGATGGGCGTGTATGATGTGTTATGTTGGTATCCTGCTGTGTATGTTGTGTATATGCTGTGTATATGCTGTGTATATGTTGTATAGAAGCTGTGTATGTTGTGTATATGTTGTGTATATGTTGTATATATGCTGTGTATGTTGTGTATATGTTGTGTATATATATATATATATATATATATATATATATATATATATATGTATATGTGTATATATATATATATATATATATACACAATAAAAAGGGTAAATCCCAGTGATCATGGTGTTAGAGAATCTCTGTGTATTAAATGTCTCAGCAGAGAATGTTTTACATACACGGTTCTGTGTTTACCGAACAACAAAAATTCGGTAGGATAAACATCGTCTGCAAGGCCCTGGTCTTAGAATTCACATTTCTGTTTGGAGAATATTGAGATGTAATAAAAGTTCTTATAGTAAAAATGGTGCTAATTTTGCCCCATCCAATCAGATGTTAGCTTTCAAATGTTAAATAAGATCTTATTGTTTTTTTTTTTTACTATAAAAACTTTTATTGAATCTCCCTGGGATCTGCATGGATGCGTAATATTAGGCTGGGTACAAACAAATAGATTTTTTGTCCCGACTGATCGTGCGAGCGCTTGGCTGTGACAAATGTCTGTCAGGTGCAGCAAAAGTGGCCGCGGCTGACAGTTCGCGCGACCCTATGGGACCGCACGATTGGCCATGATTTACCAACACGTCCGATCACCCGTTTGTCCGATCCGGGGCCATTTGCTGCAATGTCTACAGGTTTAAATATTGCTACATGTCATAGCACAGCCACCCTCGACCACATGCACCACCTTAAAACACACAACTGTGAACATAATCCAGAATGCACAGAGTAAAGCAAACGAAGACTACATGTCATTTCCTATTACCTTTATTTACAGGGCCACTATTTCATATTGCCGCCATATGCTGCACATATGGAATGTGTGTGTCTAGCACTCTGATCTGATTGGGCATTGACATCACACCCTCTCCAGTGATTGGCGATTTCTCTTTGGAACGTACAGAAAGCCAGAAGTGGCTGAGACCATAATACAAAAACTTAAACCTAACTAAAATAAACATTAAATCCCTGTGAATACGCAGTACACATCTCTCTCTCACACACTCTTTCTCTCTCACTCACTGTCTTGCTCTCTCTCAATGCTAACAAATACCTTAAAACTTCCAATCACTGATGCGCCTTTTCTTAGTTACCCATGGCGCTTAGCTGCTGGTGATGTAAGCCTCATTCAAGTATATGGAAAACTTGCCAAATAAAGATTTGTCTCACAGGAAAGTGTTACCAGAAGCAGAGGAGCTTGGGAAGAAGGGGAGGAGCAGCTCCACAAAAATCTATCAGGGAGGTTCACCCAGAGCCCCATGCATTCTGGGCAAATCTCCAGGGAAACAGGCGACTTTAACCTCTTAAGAGACCGCTGTGTACCCGCATTTTTATTCTCATTGGACAGATTGCCATTTGAATTTCTCAATTGTAAGTCTGTCTGGAGGGAATATTGGTTCGTGTGTACACAGCCTTAATGACTGTAAGGACTTGTCTGAAGCCGCAGTAACAAAAATAACCATAACCTCTCCATTATTAGGTGTCCTTGTGATGTGGGATTTTCTATTGAGTTACAGCATTCCTCAAACCGCAGTTAAAATAACAGCAATCCCTACACTTACGCATCTTTGTGATGTGGTATCTATTATGTACTAAAGCAACGCTCAGGCCACAGTTGAAATACCAACCATTGAGAACTAGGTAATAAATGGAACACGATCCTGTTTAGAAGGGTTTCCTTTACATTGGCGTTACTTTCATGTCTTTCTAGATGCAAAGAACATTTTCATAGACCGTATTTCAATGTAGAGGGTGCAATACTGCCGGTCTAGGAAAATTCCCAGCAGGCACCTGACTGGAATGATGATGTCACGATAGGGAGAAGTTTTGGCCATCTTTGTTCTTGCAATAAAAAATTTGGTGACCGGTGGAGTAACTAGGAATCAATCGTCCCCCTGCAAAACTATTATGGGGTCATCTTCCTGCTTTATCTACAGTGGTTTTCAAGAGGGAGGCTGTATTTTTGCTATAGGGGAAGGAAGAAGGATGGGCCCCCCTGTGGTCACTGGGTCTGCTCCCCAGGTAGTTACGCCCCTGTTGTTGGTGATTAGCAGGAGCTGTGGGCTGTCAAAATGATGCTCACTGCTTCTAAAAGCAATGAAAATAAATAGGCACATGCACCTACTGGAATATAGATGGCACATCTGGTGCAATGAGCTGTCAGCTATAGAAATAGTCACTTTAGTCTGTTTTTGTGCCATAGTTGGTCTTTTTTAGCTAAACGACTGGTTTTAAACACAAATACACGTTAAAAATAAATAAAAGGGAAGGTTTGAAATCTTTTTTGCGTTCTCTGTTCTCAATGGAATTTCTGTCTCGAGGAGGAAATTTTATGTGCATTTTTGTTTCTGTTTTCTCAATGCTCTGAATTTAGTCACATGTTTCATTCTTAGAATTTATCCTGAAAGAACAAATAGAGATTAGCAAAGGGATGAAAGGCAAAGTATATCTGTAAAGCATATTACATAAGTAATGGGGAAAACACTTAAGCTAGGTATGCACACTAACGATACTGTCGTGTATATGTTGTGTATATGCTGTGTATATGTTGTGTATATGCTGTATATGTTGTGTACATGTTGTGTACATGCTGTGTATATGTTTTGTATATGATGTGTATATGTTGTGTATATGCTGTATATGTTGTGTACATGTTGTGTACATGCTGTGTATATGTTGTGTATATGCTGTGTGTATGCTGTGTATATGCTGTGTATATGTTGTGTACAGGCTGTGGATATGCTGTGTATATGTTGTGTATATGCTGTTTATATTTTGTTTACATGCTATGTATATGTTGTGTATATGCTGTGTATATTTTGTGTACATGCTGTGTACATGTTGTGTATATGCTGTGTGTATGCTGTGTATATGCTGTGTATATGCTGTGTATATGGTGTGTATATGTTGTGTATATGCTGTTTATATTTTGTTTACATGCTATGTATATGTTGTGTATATGCTGTGTATATGCTGTGTATATGTTGTGTATATGCTGTTTATATTTTGTTTACATGCTATGTATATGTTGTGTATATGCTGTGTATATTTTGTGTACATGCTGTGTACATGTTGTGTATACGCTGTGTGTATGCTGTGTATATGCTGTGTATGTTGTGTGTATGTTGTGTATATGTTGTGTATATGCTGCGTATGTTGTGTGTATGTTGTGTATATGTTGTGTATATGCTGTGTATAGGGAGTACGCTCTGGACTGTGTGTTCCATAAACTTTGCAAATCCTGTCTGTCATCTTTCAAACATCTTTCCTGTGTGTACCCAGCTTAAAGGAAAAACTTAAAGGCTGGAGGTATTTTTCATTATCTGTAAATCTCAAGGGAGTGGTTCAAAGTGACCAGGGTCACGTCTTTAAGCCGATTACACAGCAGATTCAGATGGAGCGACCTTCAGTTACCTCTAGTATGAAGAGTATCATCCCTGAGCCCCTAGGGCTCTTTAGTAAGATCCATGCTATGGTTGCCACTGTTGCTTGCCACATAATGGCCATGTAGGTATAGTATACTACATGGATCTTTCCTTGTGACCTACTGCTTATTGTTTCACCTAGACCAGGGATGTTGAACCTACGGCCCTCTAGATATTTTGAAAACTAAAACTCCCAGCATTCCCTGGAATGCAGAATGCTGGGAGCTGTAGTCTTCAAACATCTGGAGGGCTGCAAGTTTGACATCCCTGACTCAGCTCAGACTTCTTCCAAAGCCTTAAAGGGGAAGTTCAGTGCAAATTCTTTTTTTTTTAAGAAAAAAGAGCAGTATTTTTTCATCCCAATGACCTTAACCTGCCCATTCAGCATTGTGTCTGTGTATAAATAAATGCAACCGAAATACTGACTTCCTGTTTGCAGGACCCCTAATAGAGACCGTTA
Organism: Hymenochirus boettgeri; assembly: GCA_019447015.1. Classification (NCBI taxonomy): domain Eukaryota; kingdom Metazoa; phylum Chordata; class Amphibia; order Anura; family Pipidae; genus Hymenochirus; species Hymenochirus boettgeri. The sequence goes on from CM033476.1 coordinate 308,402,692, forward strand.
TGGTCTTGCCCTTGACCCAGCGCCTGGATCTGAGCATGTTTGACCCATCCAACAGCCAATCAGTAGAAATTACGGTTAGGAAAGTTCCAAGGATGTGGTGCATTCTGGGAAGAAGAAGGACCATTAGAACCTGAAATGTCAGCACACTAATGTCAATAGCTGGTAATATAGCAAGAGGTATAAATTCAACTGATTTTCAAAATGGAAGAGAATGTGTAAAATAAAAAGGTATGCATAATACAAACTAAGAATTTCAAAAATAATATTTGTTTCACTGAACTTTCCCTTTAAACCTATAACATGCAGATTAAAACTATGTATAGGGTGCAAACAAACAGGTGAGTGTATCTTTAAAGCACGTGGCCTGTGTACCAGTGACTACTGGGAATAGATGTTTTAGTGTTGACTCCTCCAGGTTAACACTGTGTATACTATGTAAAGTATGGTGGATAATCTATTCCCATTCCAGGTCATTAAATAAATCACCAAGTAGATCTTCTTGCAGATCAGGTTAGACAGTAGGATTAGTTGAACTCTACATTCTCCTATTCCTACGACAGGGACTGATCCACCTGCTTTATACTTGGTTTGTCTCCTTTATCACACAAAGTTGCTGTGTTTTGCCTTTAGCCGACTTTTATCCTTTTCTATTTGTCCTATTGATTGGGCTGATTGGGCAAGTTCTGCTGGATCCTGGGTTGCCAGATCAGTAAATAAAGTCAGAGGACGCCTTTTACAACACGGGTGAATCAGCAGTAAAACAATAACCAATACAACCACGCTACCTACATGTATTATGGGTATCCTCCAACCAGCAGATCATCTGGTAAACCAACATAGGACATGCACCATTCCACAGATACCTCCCAAGTTTCCAGTGGTCCCAGGTGGGACATGGATGGAGAATATTAACAGACACACCCTCAAGCCCTCTCTAGGAGCTACTCTAAAGGTTCATACACACGTGTGTTCGCGGGTGCCGATCCGCGACGCATGATGTGTTCAGGGATCATTCGGGGATCGTTGGCCAATCCACCGGATCTCCGAATGAGCGGCCTTTTCGGGCGATAAAGTGTCCATACACAGGCCGATTATCGGCACCCGCCATCGCATGTGTGTACGGACCGTAAGGCTCCTAACCATGTTGCTGTTAGAACCATCCCTCATTAAAGGGGGACCGTAGGCAGTACGTAATAATAACACTGGTAAAGTCTTTGACATTGTTTGACATTTCCCAAACAAAACACTTTGATCAGATTATCTATTTGTTATGAAGATTTGACAGATATTTAATTCATAGCTAGGGTTTCCAAATGCTACCTCACCCCTTTAAAACCTAGGTAGCAAGGGTTAATGTTGCATATACAATTAATTTCCCAGCAACCAATGCTATTGACTAATGCAGTTTTTATAAAATGGTAAAACAAAAGTATCTTTCCTATATACCGGTACTTAAAGGACAACTCCACCCTCATAAGAACATCTTTTAGAAAGAATGGCCTCTTTAAAATATGTTGATATATCATAGTTTGTCCTATGAATTCATTACTGTATGCCTGCTATGCTTCTAGATGCCTCATGGAAACTGAGCAATTTAGAAACCTGTACTGAGCCTGGGCATGCTCAGAAGAGGCAGGTAGGGGATAAACATTCAGTCATTGGCTGTGATGTCAACTGTCATCCATAACTGACAGTTGCTAACTGACAGAACCAGGAAGTAGAAACAGGTGAAACAGGACATTGTGCAGGATTTCAGGTTAGACTTATATATTTCACATTTCAAACTATTACCGTTTAGGGTTTTGGGGGGTGATTTACCTGTATGTAAGTTTTCATTTTAGGGCTGGACTTGCCCTTTAAACAGTCAGATACCAGGTGCCTAGTACAGACTAATATCCCTCCATTCAGCAAATAACAAATTCCTTAACATCCCACTAAATAGTTCAAATGCCATCCAGCACAGACAGACTGATAGGATTCCCTATCCCTGCAGGTCTCTGTGAAGGAGATACAGACCTTTTAACTAGTAGGACTGTGTTAATATGAATGGAATGTGGGAGAGGGTTGGGGTTTAAATTAGAGAAGAGGCATCAGAAAGGATATGAAAATAAACAAGCCAATCAGTAGTTCATCTCTCATCCTGTAGCAATCGTTGAACTTTGTTTTCCCAAATAGTCCTAGAGCCTCTGTATAAACAGATACACTGGGAATTCCAAAAGATGGTACTACCATCTCATTTTACCAGGGCCCTGGGGACCCATGGAATCTCTCTTAAATACAATTCCCACTGCTAAAATACATTTAAAACAATTTGTTGCTTGATATTGAAAGGGTCATTGGGCAGCTGAGCTGTGCCATTAAAAGGGCGTAACTGTTGTCTTAAGCTCCTCACACATGTAAAATATTTTTCCCAATCCCCAAGCAGGCGACACTAATCAATGAACACGACCCACCCAAACGGCTGCTACGTGCAATTATCCTCAGAAACTGTTGTTTGTTGCATGTGCGTTGCCCGGTCTGTATGTAGTATGTGTGTACTAGGCTTTACAGTTTCTCCAGTCATGGAATTCTATTCCCCTAGCTGTCTCCTTTGAGCGTGTGCAAGCTTGGTAAAGAGCTTGGAGAGGAGGCAGAAACTGTTGGGAGCCAATTGGAAGGGGGAGAAGAACATTTCACTGCATAAAAGATCAGCCCTGTATCTGTCAGCTTTCTTACTATTGTAGTTTTGGGGGGTAATTAACTTATATCATTTTTATTTGAGGGGTGAACATGACTTTAAATAATAAAAAGTACATTTAGACTATAGTTGTGTTTTGTATAACAATTAATATAACACTGCATAGCCCAGGATTTTCCTTGGTGACCTGGTAACTGTGGAGAAGGAAAGGCACTCGCATTGCTACCATAATCATGTGATGCAAGATTTCGCACAAGCTAGGCATTCCTGCGCTTCTATATTTACACCCCTGTTCTCTGTTTCATTGACTGGATCAGCTTTCTGATAGGTACAGAGCAAACCACATGAAAGAAAAACACATTCCAGATATGCTACAGTGAATAAAATCCAGACCAGTATCTTTGTCTGGAGGCTTTATTAACCTACTGCATTATTTATTAAAGGTGAGGCCAGAATCTTGACATAAGGCTCATACACACGAGCGTTGCGGATCCCGACCTGCAAATCGGTTGGGGCTTTTTTTGCGTTCTCTGTTCTCAATGGAATTTCTGTCTCGAGGAGGAAATTTTATGTGCATTTTTTGTTTCTGTTTTCTCAATGCTCTGAATTTAGTCACTTTCATTCTTAGAATTTATCCTGAAGAAGACAAATAGAGATTAGCAAAGGGATGAAAGGCAAAGTATATCTGTAAAGCATATTACATAAGTAATGGGGAAAACACTTAAGATAGGTACGCACACTAACGATACCGTCGGATCTGACAGTATCAGGGCTTTATCGGCAATTTGTGCAGTGTCTTTCCCAAAAGATCATGTGGTAGCCGAATGTCCCCGATGGTCTTGCAGTCGTTCGAGAAAGGCCTAAAATTTCCCTCGGCTGTGGTAGTCTCCCTATAGAGGAGTCGGCCGAGGTCATGGGAAACTCACAGTCCCAAGCATTCTCCCTATGCTGTGTATATGTTGTGTATATGCTGTGTATGTTGTGTATATGTTGTTTATATTTTGTGTATATGCTGTGTAAGTTGTGTGTATGTTGTGTATATGCTGTGTATATGCTGTGTATGTTGTGTATATGTTGTGTGTATGTTGTGTATATGTTGTGTATATGCTGTGTATATGTGTGTATTATATGCTTGTGTATATGATTGTGTTATACTGTGTGTATATGTTGTTATATGTGTGTATATGATGTGTAATGGTGTGTATATGATGTGTATATGTGGTGTATTGTGTGTATATGTGTGTATGTTGTGTATTATATGTGTATATGCTGTGTATATGATGTTATAGTGAGATTGCAGTGTATATGCTGTGTATGTTGTGTAATGCTATTTTATGTTGTGTATATGTTGTGTTATGATGTGTATATGTGTGTATATTGCTGTTGTTATGATGGGTAGTTGTGTATATGCGTATATGTGTATGTTGTGTATATGCTGTGTAGTTGTGTATATTGTTGTGCATATGCCTGTGTTATGCTGTGTATATGTTGTGTATATGCTGTATATGCTGTGTATGTTGTGTATATGCTGTGTATATGCTGTGTATATGCTGTGTATATGCTGTGTATATGCTGTGTATGTTGTGTATATGCTGTGTATGTTGTGTATATGTTGTGTATATGCTTGTGTGATATGGTGTGTAATGCTGTGTATATGCTGTGTATATGTTGTATAGGCTGTTGTGTATGTTGTGTATATGTTGTGTATAGTTGTATATATGCTGTGTGTATGTTGTGTATATGTGTTGGGATGATATATATATATAATATATATATGTATATATAATATATATAGATATGGTATATAATATATAATATATATATACACAATAAAAAGGGTAAATCCCAGTGATCATGGTGTTAGAGAATCCTGTGTATTAAAGTCTCAGCAGAGAATGTTTTACATACACGGTTCTGGTTTACCGAACAACAAAAAACTCGGTAGGATAAACATCGTCTGCAAGGCCCTGGTCTTAGAATTCACATTTCTGTTTGGAGAATATTGAGATGTAATAAAAGTTCTTATAGTAAAAATGTGCTAATTTGTGCCCATCCAATCAGAATGTTAGCTTTCAAATGTAAATAAGATCTTATGTGTTTTTTTTTTTTATAAAAACTTTTATTGAATCTCCCTGGGATCTGCATGGATGCGTAATATTAGTGGGTACAACAAATAGATTTTTTGTCCCGACTGATCGTGCGAGCGCTTGGCCGTGGACAAATGTTGTTCAGGTGCAGAAAAGTGGCCGCGGCTGACAGTTCGCGCGACCCTATGGGACCGCACGATTGGCCATGATTTACCACACGTCCGATCGCACCGTTTGTCGATCCGGGGCCATTTGCTGCAATGTCTACAGGTTTAAATATTGCTACATGTCATAGCACAGCCACCCTCGACCACATGCACCACCTTAAAACACACAACTGTGAACATAATCCAGAATGCACAGAGTAAAGAAAACGAAGACTACATGTATTTCCTATTACCTTTATTTACAGGCCACTATTTCATATTGCCGCATATGCTGCACATATGGAATGTGTGTGTCTAGCACTCTGATCTGATTGGGCATTGACATCACCGACCCTCTCCAGTGATTGGCGATTTCTTTTGGAACGTCAGAAAGCCAGAAGTGGCTGAGAACATAATACAAAAACTTAAACCTAACTAAAATAAACATTAAATCCCTGTGAATACGCAGTACACATCTCTCTCTCACACACTCTTCTCTCTCACTCACTGTCTTGCTCTCTCTCAATGCTAACAAATACCTTAAAACTTCCAATCACTGATGCGCCTTTTCTTAGTTACCCAGGCGCTTAGCTGCTGGTGATGTAAGCCTCTTCAAGTATATGGAAAACTTGCCAAAAAAGATTTGTCTCACAGGAAAGTGTACCAGAGCAGAGGAGCTTGGGAGAAGGGGAGGAGCAGCTCCACAAAAATCTATCAGGGAGGTTCACCCAGAGCCCCATGCATTCTGGGCAAATCTCCAGGGAAACAGGCGCACTTTAACCTCTTAAGAGACCGCTGTGTACCCGCATTTTTATTCTCATTGGACAGATTGCATTGATTTCTCAATTGTAAGTCTGTCTGGAGGGAATAGTTGGTTCGTGTGTACACAGCCTTAATGACTGTAGGACTTGTCTGAAGCCGCAGTAAACAAAAAACCATAACCTCTCCATTATTAGGTGTCCTTGTGATGTGGGATTTTCTATTGAGTTACAGCATTCCTCAAACCGCAGTTAAAATAAACAGCAATCCCTACACTTACGCATCTTTGTGATGTGGTATCTATTATTACTAAAGCAACGCTCAGGCCACAGTTGAAATACCAAACCATTGAGAACTAGGTAATAAATGGAACACGATCCTGTTTAGAAGGGTTTCCTTTACATTGGCGTTATTCATGTCTTTCTAGATGCAAAGAACATTTTCATAGACCGTATTTCAATGTAGAGGGTGCGAGCAGAACAAACTGCGGTCTAGGAAAATTCCCAGCAGGCACCTGACTGGAATGATGATGTCACGATAGGGAGAAGTTTTGGCCATCTTTGTTCTTGCAATAAAAAATTTGGTGACCGGTGGAGTAAAATAGGAATCAATCGTCCCCCTGCAAAACTATTATGGGGTCATCTTCCTGCTTTATCTACAGTGGTTTTCAAGAGGAGGCTGGATTTTTGATAGGGGAAGGAAGAAGGATGGGCCCCCCTGTGGTCACTGGGTCTGCTCCCCGGTAGTTACGCCCCTGTTGTGTGTGATTAGCAGGAGCTGTGGGCTGTCAAAATGATGCTCACTGCTTCTAAAAGCAATGAAAATAAATAGGCACATCACCTACTGGAATATAGATGGCACATCTGGTGCAATGAGCTGTCAGCTATAGAAATAGTCACTTTAGTCTGTTTTGTGCATAGTTGGTCTTTTTTAGCTAAACGACTGGTTTTAAACACAAATACAAGTTAAAAATAAATAAAGGGAAGGTTTGAAATCTTTTTGCGTTCTCTGTTCTCAATGGAATTTCTGTTCGAGGAGGAAATTTTATGTGCATTTTTGTTTCTGTTTTCTCAATGCTCTGAATTTAGTCACATGTTTCATTCTTAGAATTTATCCTGAAAGAACAAATAGAGATTAGCAAAGGGATGAAAGGCAAAGTATCTGTAAAGCATATTACATAAGTAATGGGGAAAACACTTAAGCTAGGTATGCACACTAACGATACTGTCGTGTATATGTTGTGTATATGCTGTGTATGTTGTGTATATGCTGTATATGTTGAGTATATGTTGTGTATATGCTTGTGTATATGTTTTTGTATATGTGTGATATGTTGTGATATGCTGTTATGTTGTGTACATGTTGTTTACATGTGTGTATATGTGTGTATATGCTGTGTGTAGCTGTGTATATGTGGGTAATGTTTTGTACAGGTGTGGATTTGCTGTGTATATGGTTGTGTATATGTTGTGTATATGCTGTTTATATTTTGGTACATGCTATGTATATGTTGTGTATAGGCTGTGTATATTTTGTTGTACATGCTGTGTACATGTTGTGTATATGCTGTGTGTATGCTGGTGTAGTATGCTGTGTATATGCTGTGTATATGTTTGGTGTATATGTGTGTTATGTTTATATTTTGTTTACATGCTATGTATATGGGTGTATATGCGTGTATATTATGTGTACATGCTGTACATGTTGTGATACGCTGTGTATATGCTGTGTATATGCTGTGTATGTTGTGTGTATGTTGTGTATAGTTGTGTATATGCTGAGTATGTTGGTGTATGTGTGTTGTGTATATGTTGTGTATATGCTGTGTATAGGGAGTACGCTCTGGACTGGTGTGTCCCTAAACTGTGCAGATCCTGTCTGTCATCTTTCAAACAAATCTTTCCTGTGTGTACCCAGCTTTAAAGGGAAACTTAAAGGCTGGAGGTATTTTTCATTATCTGTAAATCTCAGGGAGTGGTTCAAAGTGGACCAGGGTCACGTCTTTAAGCCGATTACACAGCAGATTCAGATGGAGCGACTTCAGTTACCTCTAGTATGAAGAGTATCATCCCTGAGCCCCTTGGGCTCTTTAGTAAGATCCATGCTATGGTTGCCACTGTTGCTTGCCACATAATGGCCATGTAGGTATAGTATATACATGGATCTTTCCTTGTGACCTACTTTATTGTTTCACCTAGACCAGGGATGTTGAACCTACGGCCCTCTAGATATTTTGAAAACTAAACTCCCAGCATTCCCTGGAATGCAGAATGCTGGGAGCTGGGTATCAAACATGGAGGGCTGCAAGTTTGACATCCCTGACTCAGTCAGACTTCTTCCAAAGCCTTAAAGGGGAAGTTCAGTGCAAATTCTTTTTTTTTAAGAAAAAAGAGCAGTATTTCATCCCAATGACCTTAACCTGCCCATTCAGCATTGTGTCTGTGTTAATAAATAAGCAACCGAAATACTGACTTCCTGTTTGCCGGACCCCTAATAGAGACCGTTATGGTCTTGCCCTTGACCCCGCGCCTGGATCTGAGCTGTTGACCCATCCAACAGCCAATCAGTAGAAATTACGGTTAGGAAAGTTCCAAGGATGTGGTGCATTCTGGGAAGAAGAAGGACCATTAGAACCTGAAAGTCAGCACACTAATGTCAATAGCTGGTAATATAGCAAGAGGTATAAATTCAACTGATTTTCAAAATGGAAGAGAATGTGTAAAATAAAAAGGTATGCATAATACAAAAAAGAATTTCAAAAATAATATTTGTTTCACTGAACTTTCCCTTTAAACCTATAACATGCAGATTAAAACTATGTATAGGGTGCAAACAAACGGGAGTGTATCTTAAAAGCACGTGGCCTGTGTACCAGTGACTACTGGGAATAGATGTTTTAGTGTTGACTCCTCCAGGTTAACACTGTGTATACTATGTAAGTATGGTGGATAATCTATTCCCATTCAGGTCAAAATAAATCACCAAGTAGATCTCTTTGCAGATCAGGTTAGACAGTAGGATAGTTTGAACTCTACATTCTTATTCCTACGACAGGGACTGATCCACTGCTTTATACTTGGTTTGTCTCCTTTATCACACAAAGTTGCTGTGTTTTGCCTTTAGCCGACTTTTATCCTTTTCTATTTGTCCTTTGATTGGGCTGATTGGGCAAGTTCTGCTGGATCCTGGGTTGCCAGATCAGTAAATAAGTCAAGGGACGCCTTTACAACACGGGTGAATCAGCAGTAAAACAATAACCAATACAACCACGCTACCTACATGAATTATGGGTATCCTCCAACCACAGCAGATCATCTGGTAAACCAACATAGGACATGCACCGTTCCACAGATACCTCCCAAGTTCCAGTGGTCCAGGTGGGACATGGATGGAGATATTAACAGACAACCACCTCAAGCCCTTTCTAGGAGCTCTCTAAAGGTTCATACACCGTGTGTTCGCGGGTGCCGATCCGCGACGCATGATGTGTTCGGGGATCATTCGGGGATCGTTGCCAATCCACCGGATCTCCGAATGAGCGGCCTTTTCGGGCGATAAAGTGTCCATAACACGGCCGATTATCGGCACCCGCCATCGCATGTGTGTACGGACCGTAAGGCTCCTAACCATGTTGCTGTTAGAACCATCCCTCATTAAAGGGGGACCGTAGGCAGTACGTAATAATAACACTGGAAAAGTCTTTGACATTGTTTGACATTTCCCAAACAAAACACTTTGATCAGATTATCTATTTGTTATGAAGATTTGACAGATATTTAATTCATAGCTAGGGTTTCCAAATGCTACCTCACCCCTTTAAAAACTAAGGTAGCAAGGGTTAATGTTGCATATACAATTAATTTCCCAGCAACCATGCTATTGACTAATGCAGTTTTTTATAAATGGTAAAACAAAAGTATCTTTCCTATATACCGGTACTTAAAGGACAACTCCCACCCTCATAAGAACATCTTTTAGAAAGATGGGCCTCTTTAAAATATGTTGATATATCAAGTTTGTCCTATGAATTCATTACTGTATGCCTGCTATGCTTCTAGATGCCTCATGGAAACTGAGCAATTTAGAAACCTGTACGAGCCTGGGCATGCTCAGAAGAGGCAGACAGGGGATAAACATTCAGTCATTGGCTGTATGTCAACTGTCATCCATAACTGACAGTTGCTAACTGACAGAACCAGGAAGTAGAAAACAGGTGAACAGGACATTGTGCAGGATTTCAGGTTAGACTTATATATTCACATTTCAAACTATTACCGTTTAGGGTTTTGGGGGGTGATTTACCTGTATGTAAGTTTTCATTTTAGGGCTGGACTTGCCCTTAAACAGTCAGATACCAGGGCCTAGTACAGACTAATAACCCTCCATTCAGCAAATAACAAATTCCTTAACATCCCACTAAAAGTTCAATGCCATCCAGCACAGACAGACTGATAGGATTCCCTATCCCTGCAGGTCTCTGTGAAGGAGATACAGACCTTTTAACTAGTAGGACTGTGTTAATATGAATGGAAGTGGGAGAGGGTTGGGGTTTAAATTAGAGAAGAGGCATCAGAAAGGATATGAAATAAACAAGCCAATCAGTAGTTCATCTCTCATCCTGTAGCAATCGTTGAACTTTGTTTTCCCAAATAGTCCTAGAGCCTCTTGTATAAACAGATACACTGGGAATTCCAAAAGATGGTACTACCATCTCATTTTACCAGGGCCCTGGGGACCCATGGAATCTCCCCTAAATACAATTCCCATGCTAAATAAATTTAAAACAATTTGTTGCATGATATTGAAAGGGTCATTGGCAGCTGAGCTGTGCCATTAAAGGCGGAACTGTTGTCTTAAGCTCCTCACACATGTAAAATATTTTTCCAATCCCCAAGCAGGCGACACTAATCAATGAACACGACCCACCCAAACGGCTGCCACGTGCAATTATCCTCAGAAACTGTTGTTTGTGCATGTGCGTTGCCCGGTTGTATGTAGTATGTGTACTAGGCTTTACAGTTTCTCCAGTCATGGAATTCTATTCCCCTAGCTGTCTCCTTTGAGCGTGTGCAAGCTTGGTAAAGAGCTTGGAGAGGAGGCAGAAACTGTTGGGAGCCAATTGGAAGGGGGAGAAGAACATTTCACTGCATAAAAGATCAGCCCTGTATCTGTCAGCTTTCTTACTATTGTAGTTTTGGGGGGTAATTAACTTATATCATTTTATTTGAGGGGTGAACATGACTTTAAATAATAAAAAGTACATTTAGACTATAGTTGTGTTTTGTATAACAATTAATATAACACTGCATAGCCCAGGATTTTCCTTGGTGACCTGGTAATGTGGAGAGGAAAGGCACTCGCATTGCTACCATAATCATGTGATGCAAGATTTCGCACAAGCTAGGCATTCCTGCCGCTTCTATATTTACACCCCTGTCTCTCTTTCATTGACTGGATCAGCTTTCTGATAGGTACAGAGCAAACCACATGAAAGAAAAACACATTCCAGATATGCTACAGTGAATAAAATCCAGACCAGTATCTTTGTCTGGAGGCTTTATTTACCTACTGCATTATTTATAAAGGTGAGGCCAGAATCTGACATAAGGCTCATACACACGAGCGTTGCGGATCCCGACCTGCAACGCCAAATGTGTACAAACGAACGGCCAAAACGGTCGTTCATTCGGGGGTCATTGAACGACCGACTTGGCGGATCTCCAAACGAACGACCGTTTCGGGCGATAAAGCGCCTACACACGGGCCGCTTATCGGCTGAAACGTTCGTTCGTACACATCGTGTGTTGCAGGGGGGACCCGCTTTCGCACGTGTGTACGAGCCTTTAGAGCAGGACAAAAAAATATCTATTGTTAGAATCCTATACAATCCTTCCCCCGACAGTTCCACGGTTCGGAAAAAAATTTGGTAAATCTGCTGCAGAGTTGCCGCAGATCTGTGAAATCCGCTTCGGAACAGTGTTCAGGTTTGGGTCCATCTCTTATCCTCTTATCCTTGTATCATTCACCATTCCAATAGGAGAATAGAGTACAGCATGGGTCAGGTACCGTGGGTAAACCGCATTGAGTTTGAATGGGTTGTGGGTCAGGTTTGAGTACAAAGCTGCAGGTGTTCCTTTCACAGAACGCTGCCAAAATTCTAGTTCATGCCTCATCATCTCTCGGCGGACTACTGTAACACCCTCCTGTGCAGTCTACCAAGCAACTAAATGGCAACCCTTCAATCTATCCTTAACTCTGCTGCCAGGCTCATTCACCTCTCTTCCCACTTCTCACATGCTGCCCCTTTCTGTCAATTCTCCACTTGCTTCCCATCACCCAAAGGATCCAATTTAAGCTGCTAACCTTATCCTACAAGGCTCTCTCCGATACAGCCCCCCATACATTTCTGATCTGATAAACGATACTACCCAAGGCGTAACTTCCACTCTGCTAATGATCTTCTCATCTACGACCACCTCTTCCCACGCTGTATACAGGCACTGCTCTGGAACTCCCTTCCTCGCTTTATATGTCACTCGCCATCACTTCATATCTTCAAACGCAACCTCAAAACTCACCTCTTCAGGCAAGGTTACAATTTGGACCAGGACACTCCTACTCCTTACTGACCCATCGCAGACCCGCTAGTTATATCCACTGACAACTTAGTTACAGCTACTGATCTGTCACCTATGTCTCATCCCCATCTCCTCTAGACTGTAAGGTTACAATCTGACCTGGACACTTTACCCCTCTTACTGACCATCACAGACCGACTAGTTATAATCCACTGACAACTTAGTTACAGCTACTGATCTGTCACCTTATGTCTCATCCCTATCTCCTCTAGACTGTAAGGTTACAATCTGGGCCTGGACACTTCTACCCCTCTTACTGACCCATCACAGACCGACAGTTATAATCCACTGACAACTTAGTTACAGCTACTGATCTGTCACCTTAAGTCTCATCCCCATCTCCTCTGACTGTAAGGTTACAATCTGGACCTGGACACTTCTACCCTCTTACTGACCCATCACAGACCGACTAGTTATAATCCACTGACAACTTAGTTACAGTACTGATCTGTCACCTTATGTCTCATCCCCATCTCCTCTAGACTGTAGGTTACAATCTGGACCTGGACACTCCTACCCCTCTTACTGATCCATCACAGACCGCTAGTTATAATCCACTGACAACTTAGCTAGGTACACACAGTCCAGATCTGAAGATGACAGACAGGATCTGCAAGATCCTGTCTGCCATTCAAAGATCTGCATACACACAGTCCCGAGCGTTCTCCTATGAACTTCATAGAGAGAGCGCTCGGGAATGTGTTTCCATCGGCCGCACTAGACCTCTATAGGGAGTCTAGCGCGGCCGATGGAAATTTTCGGGCTTTCCCGAACGAGCGTTCGGCCGACCCAATCGTTTGGCAGCCGCGCGCTTGTTCGAGAAACGAGCGTACACACAGTAATGATAAAGCCCCGATACCGTCGGATCCGACGGTATCGGGGCTTTATCGTTAGTGTGTGTACACAGCTTAAGTTACAGCTACTGATCTGCTTCACCTTATGTTCATCCCCATCTCCTCTAGACTGTAAGTTACAATCTGGACCTGGACACCTCTACCCCTCTTACTGACCCATCACAGACCGCTAGTTATAACCCACTGGACAACTTAACAGCTACTGATCTGTCACCTTTAGTCTCATCCCATCTCTTAGACTGTAAGGTTACAATCTGGACCTGGACACTTCTACCCCTCTTACTGATCCATCACAGACCCGCTAGTTATAACCCACTGACAACTTAGTTACAGCTACTGATCTGTCACCTTATGTTCATCCCATCTCCTCTGACGTAAGGTACAACTGGGCCTGGACACTCCTACCCCTCTTACTGACCCATCACAGACCCGCTAGTTATAATCCAATGACAACTTAGTTACAGCTACTGATCTGTCACCTTAAGTCTCATCCCCATCTCCTCTAGACTGTAAGGTTACAATCTGGACCTGGACACTTCTACCCCTCTTACTGACCCATCACAGACCCGCTAGTTATAACCCACTGACAACTTAGTTACAGCTACTGATCTGCTTCACCTTATGTTTCATCCCCATCTCCTCTAGACTGTAATCTCTTGGGCAGGACCCTCCATCCTATTGTACCACAGTAATGCTGTAACTTACCACATTGGATGCTGCTGGACCAGCACTTACATTATTTGCCCTACCCTTGTATGTAACATGTATGTTTTCCTTATGTATATTAATGCAATTGTAAAGCGCCACGGAAGATGTTGGCGCTATATTAATCCACAATAATAATAATAAAGGTGTGGGTTGGTTCAGGCAGCTAGTGTGGGTTGGGTTGTGGGTTTAATTTCGGGGGCAGGTCAGGTTGTGAATTTGACTAGCTGTGGGTTGGGTGCGGTTATGGAACCCACCAGCAAAGCGGGTGCGGGTAACAGTTTTGCAAGTGCGGGTAAGGAGCGGATCTGAAAAATTAGACCGACGCAAGACCCTAAGGCTGGGTACACCCAAGAGGACTATTTGTCGCTAGTAGCAAACGCTCGGTCAAGACAAATGACTGTCAGTCATGGCAATAGTGGCCTGGGCCGACAGTTCGTGTGACCTATAGGGAACCGCACGATCGCCCGTGATTTACCAACAGGCCCGATCTGGACAAAAGGGTGACCATGCTCAGTCGCTGCACACACACCATGTGATATTTCCGGCCGACCGACCGATACACATCATTATCGCTGAAAATATCAGCATTCAGTGAGTGGTAATTCTGATCTCCAGTTCTCCTTGTTCTTTTTACCAGGATTCCATGGATTAGCATTTACAAGGTTAAACTAAAGCACTTGAGGCCACAGTGAGGAGTTTATGTTTGTGCAATGTGTTATGTATATAGTTGGCATCCAAAATTATTTTAGTCCAATCTTTGCAATTACATCTGATGCATCAGGACCAATCAAATTGCAGCGCTACACATCCCTTCTTCCTCCCCCTCTAATGTTCTGCTGTGCCCCTGCTCTCTGGCTTCAGTCTCCTGTACTGCTTGTCCTCATTCACCATTTACAGTAAACATCAGCACGGCCAGTTACCTTTAATAGCACGTTGAGGTTATTTATAGTTTGAGGCCATCTAAACAAACAAGGAGAACAAAGAGTCTTTTTAACTCTGATAACTGACATTTGGCTGCCATTGGCCACTATTTCACAGACAACCAGCAGTAAAAATAATTTAAAATGCAAATGTCTCCCCTGGTCTGGTCCTAGGCTGGGTACACACCAGCAGATATTTTCGGGTGACCGAGCGTCCGTTTCACGGCACTTTAGGTCGGCCAAAATTACCTGCTGGTGTGGGGTGGCTGGCCGCGACCGGCCTCGATCCGGACGAACGAACAATCGGACATGTCGGTAAATTCCGATCGATTGTGCGGTTCCCTATGGGAACGCACGAACGATCGATCGCACTTTTGGCTGCGGCCGACGGACATTTAATAAACTGTGCATGTATTCTCAGCCTTAAACAAGGAACAGCTCTAAACGGTGAAATATACATTAACAAATTATATTTATAGCAACTGCACAAGTCATTAAGATCTGTATCGTTTCCTCATGACTAGAAGAGGATTATGGGAAATTAATTTTAACCTTATTATTTGGGGGCAAGTCTTGAATCTTCATTTAAATAGTTTTAGTAAATTATTCTAAGCTTCATGCTAAAAAAAAACTGCCATATAGAAAAAGTTTATTTTTAGGGAGGACATGCCCTTTAAATGACATAAACATCTTAACCAACCCCAATACCATTTAGCCCCTATGTCGCATGAATGTCCATGGACCATCTCCTTACTGTTCCTTCCCATCCCAGAGTCTGTAGTATGGTCAGACATGATCCCCTTTCCACGGTGTTGGAATGCTTTTCACTGCCTGAATTTCATTGTCTCTCCTTTCCTCTAATAATATACAGACAATAGACAGACATTCCTACATACAGACCACCCTGACAAGAACTATGGGAGTTTATGGTCTTGGTATTTCAGCTTGTTTGTTAGACATACACTGCCCATTGTTTTACTGTATAAATGACTCTGTGGTATATTGGTGGCTGTTGAAACACCACTACTGTGTCTGTGATTGGCAAAACAATTGCAGTTAACACATCACATGCATTTTTAATATAGTGTGACCAAGTCCTTACAGGAAGGGCATTGGATCACTTAAAGGGGTATAGACAGACCTCGATAGAAGCAGAATGGAAGATGGAAAACATTGTTGATTACTGTAAGGTGATGCGTTTGGGAAATCCTTGCGCCACCGACACCATAATTAACTCTGTGCTAAGAGAATCTTAGAATTGAGGGTTCTGGTAGATAACAGACTAAAGGTTCGGAAGAAGGAACGGTTGGCCATTGGTCGGAGCCGCCATACAATAATTCGGCCCGACCGACTGAAACACTGAAATGATGGTCGGTCAAATTTTTGTATGGTGTGTACCCAGCTTAAAGCCTGTAAAGGTTTACAATTGCCTCACTAGTTAAAGGTTCATAGTGTTCACAAGATCAAAATACCTAAGCTCCCTTTTATAATGTGCCCATTCTCTTGTGTTTTAAATGCTAAAAGGGCATCTATACTGAAGAAAAACAATTATTTTGAATTAACCATTACTGGAAACTATAGTTCTTCCCAACCACCACTGTACCATTTTTTTTGTTGATATGTCCCCTATTTCTTTAGATCCAATCTGTACCTTCTTGCATGTTAGCTGTCAATCATGTTGTTATTATAAACTCTTGCTGTGAGCAGTTTTGCTGTGGCTGGAATGTTGGCAGTTCGTATGCCGTATGTTGTGTGCAGTTTTGACACATACGGGGTTATTCAATAAAAGTTCTTATCGTTTAAAACGGTACTAAATTTGCCCCAACCAATCAGATCTTATTTAACATTTGAAAGCTAACATATGATTGGTTTTGCCTTATTTAGCACCATTTTAAACGATAAGAACTTTTATTGAATAACCCTGTTGTGCTGCCTCATAGTGATTATGAGCATGATTGCCCTCATAAAAAGTCTGGTCAGATGGAATGGGGAGTGGTTAAAAGAGATGGGGGGGGGATACTGAGCCTGAGCAAAACAAGTATTGGATTAAAGTTAACACACACACTTCAGAATAAATGATTTATTTATAGAGATTTCCTTAAGATAAGGAAAATACAAAATAGTTGCCCTTTAAGTTTAAGATTCTACTTACTATTTGGACAATCACTCTGGTTCACAGAGTGTGGACTGAGATGCTGATTATAAAGGAGAAACAAGTATTTATATAATTCTTTAAAACTTAACAGCGTGTTAAAAAAAAAGAAAAACCATGGTTTGTAAATTGCTATTAAATCAGAGGGTTTTATATGAAGACGTCCGACGTGTTGGCTTGGAGACGAGAACCTCTGATGAAGGAAGGTTTTGGCTCATTACCCTCTGCAAGTTCTCTTGAAGAAGTCACTATAGAAACCTCACTTATTCTAACCTGCGCTTGGCAACCAACGTGTTGTAGAGTTTATGCAAAATGGAACTGATAGTGTAACTAGATACAAGAACTTATTTAAACATTGAGATTTCTAAAGAATTTACATTTGAAACAGTCAGGTCGGGAGCCCTAGCTTTTTTCTATTTATTAAGGAAACATTCTGCATGATAAATGATTGTGTGGACATATCTCTAGATCAATACATTGTGTACACAGTAGGTCTACTTACCCATGAGAACTTCCCTGAATATGAGTCAGAAGGTTAAGCCGGCCATGTCAGCTTGAAGACCCGGCAGACATTAATTGGAAGGTCCCTGGAGAACCATTGTCAGATAGGTCTTTTGAACAAGGCATTGTGGTTGCCATTTCTCCTTCCAGGTAATTACCCATGGTAGATTTCCGATCTTTCTATCCATCTTTCTATGGATATAACTTTTTACACTTTATCATCCAAAACCCTAACGGGACAGCAAGGTATCTCCCAACTTTCATTAAGCTGGGTTCACACCATCCAGTAATTCAGGCAGACATTTCAGTGTTTCGGTCAATCTGGCTGAATTATGGGATGCTTTGTAGTGCTGACCACGACTGTCCGCATCCGGCTTAAGGCCGAATGGAAATTTGAATGGTTACCAATGTCCTATACTAAAGAATAACCATTACTGCCCTATACTAAATAACCATTACTGCCCTATCTAAATAAATAACCATTCTTTCTACTTTACTGCCCCCTATTAAAAAACCTAAAAAAAAAATAACCATTACTGCCCTATACTAAATAACCATTACTGCCCTATACTAAATAACCATTACTGCCCTATACTAAATAACCATTACTATGCCCTATACAAATAACCATTACTGCCCTATCTAAATAACCATTACTGCCCTATACTAAATAACCATTACTGCCCTATACTAAAATAACCATTACTGCCCTATACTAAATACCATTACTGCCCTATACTAAATAACATTACTGCCCTATACTAAATAACCATTACTGCCGCCCATACTAAAATAACCATTACTACTTACTACTCTGCCCTATACTAAATAACCATACTGCCTATACTAAATAACCATTACTACTACTTACTGCCCTAACTAAATACCATTACTTACTGCCCTATACTAAATAACCATTACTGCCCTATACTAAATAACCATTATGCACGTCTATGTCCCAAACGAACGATCGTTCTGTATAAACTGTAAACAGAATGATCATTCCTTTGTATGGACGCATGTACGAATGGCCATTTTGGGAGATAATTGGCCCGTGTATGGGCATTTTATCGGGCGAAACGGCCGTTCGTTTGGGGATCATTGCCTGATCCGCCGGGTGGATCACTAAACGAGCGCCCGTTTCGGCTGATAAAGCGCCCATACACGGGCTGATTATCACCCGAAACGGCCGTTCCTACGAACCTTAAGGGACTGGTGGGAAAGATAATGACAATCAGTCCTGCTTTCTTGTACAAGTTTCAATTTGGATTAAAAAAACAAACAAGGAAGTGATCTGGGGTGAAGGATCTCCAACTTGTATTTCATATTCAATCCCTCCCTTCAGCTCCAGCTGTCGTATGCGCTACTAAAAATACTTAAAGGAGAACTAAACCCAATTTTTTACACTCCAGAATCTGAAAACAACCCCCCTAACAACACCAATAAACTATAAAATTCCACTTTAGTAAACTCTGTTAAAGTAAATCAAAGCCTGTTAAGAACTGGATGAAATATCTGTGTGTATGTGCAGTGTCAGACCACACCTCCTGACCTCAGTCACATGCTTCCTTGCTTTATCTGTCCTGTAAAAGGATTGGCTAGAGATTATTAATGGGTGTGACCAACTGTAACAAGTTTGTGCCATAGCTAAGGACTGAGCATGAGCAGAACATAATGGTCGTTGACCAAACTAAATGATACTAGAATGCTGAGAAGTAAAGCACAAACCATATGTTATTTAGGTAAATTTCCCAGTACCCATATCAAAATGAGAGGTAAGACACAGATTACTGGTTTTATATCAAGGTGTTCTACCTTCTGGTTAAGTGTTGTTCTGTGGCTTTAGTTGCCCTTTAAGCTGGGTACACACTTTAGCGACAATTCCCTCGGATCCACAGAGTGACAACTTTTATCATAAACTTGAGTAGCGCTCACCTCATGGGGAAGTATAGGGAGATTGCTTGAGATCCCATACACTAATGATAGTAGCTGACTTCCCAATGCTTTAGTACAGGGAGCGACCACAGCTGACGTAAACTTTCTGTCCGTAATAAGCATTTCCGATGCTAAATGTTCACACATAACCGAATAAGGGACAATCATTGACCCTTTATGGGTAATGTGTGTACTCAGCTTTACTGTGCCCCAGTGAAATTTGCTTTATGTATTTTTATTTATCATAGAATTATCTTCCTAGCAAACTCACGCATACTCATGGTTATTGTAAAAGAAAATAACTAAGTAAAACTGCAATGATAATGGAAATATTTATGACATGATAAAAGTTCCATTTAAGAAAGAAGAGCAATAGCCCTGTAATACGAGAAGGGGTTTTATTTCTCTTTTTTTTCTCTTTAATTATTTACCCGGGAATAATCTTTGGCCCTGGGAGATAACCTTCCCTTTCATGTGGTATTGGTGGTTTAAATGGCTGCTAATCTTACAAATAAGGAGCTACCAGCCACCTAACAGTTACATAGTATCATAGTAATTGAGGTTGAATAAAGACATACATCCTTCTAGTCCAAACTTGTACCCTCCACTCTACCCTTACAATTGATCCAGAGGAAGGCAAAAAAAACAAAGGGGGGGAATCCTGAATTCCTTCCTGACTCCAAATGAGAATCAGAAATTATCCCTGCATCAACCAGAACTGCAGCATATGTATTAATACTAGTAATTGTCAATATTATATAGTATCCCTGTACCAACCAGAACTACAATATATGTATTAATACCAGTAATTCTCAATATTATATAGTATCCCTGAACCAACCAGAACTACAGTATATGTATTAATACCAGTAATTCTCAGTATTATATAGTATCCCCGTACCAACCAGAACTACAGTATATGTATTAATACCAGTAATTCTCAATATTATATATTATTCCCATACCATCCAGAACTACAGTTATATTTTTAATACCAGTAATTTTCAATATTAATAGTATCCCTGTACCAACCAAAACTACAGTATACGTATTAAACCAGTAATCTCAGTTTATATAGTATCCCTGTACTAACCAGAACTACAGTATATGTATTAATACCTGTAATTCTCAATATTATATAGTATCTCTGTACCAATCAGAACTACAGTATATGTATTAATACCAGCAATTCTCAGTATTATATAGTATCCCCGTACCAACCAGAACTACAGTATATGTATTAATACCAGTAATTCTCAATATTATATAGTATCCCTGACCAACCAGAACTACAGTATATGTATTAATACCAGTAATTCTCAATATTATATAGTATCCCTGTACCAACCCAAACTACAGTATTGTATTAATTCCAGTAATTCTCATATATATAGTATCCCTGTACCAACCAGAACTACGTTTGTATTAATACCAGTTATTTCCAATATTATTAGTACCCCTGTACCAACCAAACTACAGTATATGTCTTAATACCAGTAATTCTCAATATTAATTGTATCCCTGTACCAACCAGAACTACAGTATATGTATTAATACCAGTAATTCTCAATATTATATAGTATCCCTGTACCAACCAGAACTACAGTATATGTATTAATACCAGTAATTCTCAATATTATATGTACCCTGTACCACCAGAACTAACAGTATATGTTATAATACCAGTAATTCTCAATATTATATAGTATCCCTGTACCAACCAAACTACAGTATATGTATTAATACCAGTAATTCTCAATATTATATAGTTCCCGTACCAACCAAACTACAATATATGTATTAATACCAGTAATTCTCAATATTATAACCGTACCAACAGAACTACAGTATATGTATTAATCCCAGTAATTCTCAATATTATATAGTATCCCTGTACCAACCAGAATGCAGTACATGTATTAATATCAGATATTCTCAATATTATATAGTTCCCTGTACCAACCAGAACTACAGTATATGTATAAATACCAGTAATTCTCAATATTTTATAGTATTCATGTACCAACCAACTGCAGTATATGTATTAAATCAGTAATTCTAAATATTTATAGTATCCCTGTACCAACCAGAACTATAGTATATGTATTAATACCAGTAATTCTCATATTATATATATCCCTGTACCAACCAGAACTACAGTATATGTATTAATACCAGTAATTCTCAATATTATATAGTATCCTGTACCAACCAGAACACAGTATATGTATTATACCAGTAATTCTCAATATTATATAGTATCCCTGTACCCACCAGAACTACTGTATATGTTTAATACCAGTATTCTCAATATTATATAATCCCTGTACCAACCAGAACTACAGTATTGTATTAATACCAGTAATTCTCAGTATTATATAGTATCCCCGTACCAACCGAACTACAGTATATGTATTAATACCAGTAATTCCAATATTATATATTATTCCCGTACCATCCAGAACTACAGTATATGTTTAAATACCAGTAATTTTCAATATTATATAGTATCCCTGTACCACCACAAACTACAGTTATACGTATTAATACCAGTAATTTCAATATTATATAGTATCCCTGTACCAACCAGAACTACAGTATATGTATTAATACCGTAATTCTCAATATTATATAGTATCCCTGTACTAACCAGAACTACAGTATTGTATTAATACCATTATTCTCAATATTATATAGTATCCCTGTACCATCAGAACTACAGTATATGTATTAATACCAGCAATTCTCATATTATATAGTATCCCGTACCAACCAGAACTACAGTATATGTATTAATACCAGTAATTCTCAATATTATATAGTATCCTCCTGTACCAACCAGAACTACAGTATATGTATTAATACCAGTAATTCTCTCAATATTATATAGTATCCACCGTACCAACCAGAACTACAGTATATGTATTAATACCAGTAATTCTCAATATTATATATTATTCCCGTACCACCAGAACTACAGTATATGTTTTAATCCCAGTATTTTCAATATTATATATTATCCCGTACCATCCAGAACTACAGTATACGTATTAATACAGTAATTTTCAATTTATATAGTATCCCTGTACCCAACCAGAACTACTAATATGTATTAATACCAGTAATTCTCATATTATATAGTATCCCTGTACTAACCAGAACTACAGTTATATTAATTAAACCAGTAATTCTCATATTATATAGTACCCTGTACCAATCAGAACTACAGTATATGTATTAATACCAGAATTCTCATATTATATAGTATCCATCCCGTACCAACCAGAACTACAGTATATGTATTAATACCAGTAATTCTCAATATTATATAGTATCCCTGTACCAACCAGAACTACAGTATATGTATTAATACCAGTAATTCTCAATATTATATAGATCCCTGTACCCATCAGAACTACAGTATATGTTCACTTACATAATTCTCATATTTATAGCATCCCCGTACCACCAGAACTACAGTATAGTATTAATACCAGTAATTCTCAATATTATATATTATTCCCGTACCATCCAGATACCGTATATGTATTAATACCATATTTTTCAATATTATATAGTATCCCTGTACCAACCAGAACTACAGTATATGTATTAACCAGTAATTCTTAATATTATATATATCCCGGTACCAACCAGAACTACAGTATATGTATTAATACCAGTAATTCTCAATTTATATAGTATCCCCGTACCACCAGAACTACGTATATGTATTAATACCAGTAATTTCAATATTATATAGTATCCCTGTACCAACCAGACTACAGTATATGTATTATACCAGTAATCTAATATTATATAGTATCCCGTACCAACCAGAACTACAGTATATGTTTAATACCAGAATTCTCAATATTATAGTATCCCGTACCAACCAGAACTACAGTATATGTATTAATACCGAATTCTCAATATTATATAGTATCCCTGTACCAACCGAACTACAGTATATTATTTAATACCAGTAATTCTCAATATTATATAGTATCCCCGTACCAACCAGAACTACAGTATATGTATTAATACCAGTAATTCTCAATATTATATAGTATCCCTGTACCAACCAGAACTACATTATATGTATTAATACCAGTAATTCTCAATATTATTTAGTTTTAGAAACTTATCCAGGCCACTTTTAAAGCTATTCAATGAACTTTCCATTACCACATCTGCTGGAAGACAGTTCCACAGTATCTAGGTCAGCTTGCAGCAATTCCACATCACATAAAGGTTCCAAAGTTCTCAGGGGCGCCCCTGTGGTTGACTAGAAAGGTGGCAGAGCTGGAAGAAAAAATTAAATAAATAAAATTGTGGGTGCGCAATTTTTTATCCGTCCTGCACACTGTATTGACTGACACCTTTCTAAGGGGTGTGTGTCTCTCTGCTGATACAGTAAGTAGCCATTGTGGATAAAGTAAGTTATATACCAATCACTGGTCACGGCACCACCATTCCCCACAGTCTGCTATAGAGTTGCAGGAAGTCCAAAACCTCAATGAATCCTTCATGAATTAAAGTAACAGGGAAATATGGGCACACTCATGATTTTAAAGGACAAATAAAGCCTCAGAAGAACACTGAATCAGAAGGCAGAACACCATAATATAAAAGTAGTAATTTGTGCCTCAACTATTATTTTTTTGTGGGTGCTGGGAAATTTACCTCACTACCATGGGGTTTGTGTTTAATTACCCAGCATTCCAGTATCACATAGAACATGCAGTATAAAAATGTTTGGTTTTTAGATAAAATATGTATATCATGTTACGCCAACGTTTGGTAGTTTTATAAGTTATAAATGTAAAGTGCTACGAGGCCCAAATTATTTTTTCTGTCTCACCCATTTCTCTACTGGACTTCAAACATAAGATTAGCCCAGGATATTTCTTTGTAAATAAAGCTATTTAATACATAATAATGGGAGCAGCAGTGGGAAATATTGTTATAATCTGCCCCCTTATCAGATAATCAGGGTTATTCAATAAAAGTTCTTATCGTTAAAAAGGGTGCTGACTTTGCCCCAACCAATCAGAGACTGCCACTGTTTAACATTTAACTAGTAAGGCAGCGCATAGTTACATGTTAAAGTGACAGTCTAGAAAAAGAGAGAGAGAGAGTGTGTGTGTGTGTGTGGGGTGCTCCAGTTTATTATCCAGTGTTAGTCAGCCCTCCAGTTCATTACCCAGTTAGTCAGCCCTCCACTTCATTACCCAGCATTAGGTAGCCCTCCAGTTCATTACCCAGTGTAGTCAGCCCTCCAGTTTATTACCCAGTGTTACTCAGCCCTCCAGTTCATTACCCAGTGTTACTCAGCCCTCCAATTCATTAACCAGTTAGTCAGCCCTACAGTTCATTAGGCAGTGCTAGTCAGCCCTCAAAATTATTAGACAGTGTAGTCAGCCCTCCAGTTTATTACGCAGTGTTAGCCAGCCCTACAGTTTATTACCCAGTGTTAGTCAGCCCTTCAGTTCTTTAGCCGGTGTTAGACAGCTCTCCAGTTCATTATTCAATGTTAGTCAGCCCTCTGTAATAAATAAGGTTGGACGGCCAGGGTACTCACAAGTATGCTTTCAGGAGTAGACCCGTGTCTGTAGGTTTGGATACTGGAGCAGATGAGGCTGATGGGAATTGTATGCAGGATACTGAGACATCACCGGAAACTGTATACCAAGGAGAAAGTGCTGCTGCAAGCTGGGAAGCTGAAACAGGTAATGTAATCTTTGGAGATGGCGAGGTAAGTATAGTCTCTGGAACTGGCAAGGTAAGTATTCCTCTGGAACTGGCAAGGTAAGTATTCCTCTGGAACTGGCAAGGTAAGTATAGTCTCTGGAACTGGCAAGGTAAGTATTCCTCTGGAACTGGCAAGGTAAGTATTACTCTGGAACTGGCAAGGTAAGTATAGTTTCTGGAGCTGGCAAGGTAAGTATTTCTCTGGAACTGGCAAGGTAAGTATTCCTCTGGAACTGGCAAGGTAAGTATAGTCTCTGGAACTGGCAAGGTAAGTATTCCTCTGGAACTGGCAAGGTAAGTATAGTCTCTGGAACTGGCAAGGTAAGTATTGCTCTGGAACTGGCAAGGTAAGTATTCCTCTGGAACTGGCAAGGTAGTCGCTGGAACCAAGAAAGGTAAGTTCCAAAGGAGCCTGGGGTAGCAAACACTATGATTGGGCGCCGGGTCCAGGAGGACGCCAGCATTTAAAGCCTTGTGCTATCTCCGACGCTGTGCACCCTGAAGCGCAGAGCAGCGTAGGACCAGAGTAGCAAGTAAGTTCCTGACACCCTCCAGTTCATTAGGCAGTGTTAGTCAGCCCTCCAGTTCATTAGGCAGTGTTACGCAGCCCTCCAGTTCATTAGGCAGTGTTAGTCAGCTCTCGAAATCATTAGCCAGTGTAGTCAGCCCTCTGGTTTATTACCCAGTGTTAGTCAGCCCTCCAGTTTTTTACCCAGTGTTAGTCAGCCCTCCAGTTCATTAGCCATTGTTAGACAGCTCTTCAGTTCATTAGACAGTGTTAGACAGCCCTCCAATTCATTAGCCAGTGTAGTCAGCCCTCCAGTTTATTACCCAGTGTTAGACAGCCCTCCAGTTTATTACCCAGTGTTAGACAGCCCTCCAGTTTATTACCCAATGTTAGTCAGCCCCCCAGTTTATTACCCAGTGTTAGACAGCCCTCCAGTTTATTACCCAGTGTTAGACAGCCCACCAGTTTATTACCCAGTGTTAGACAGTCCTCCAGTTTATTACCCAGTGTTAGACAGCCATTACATTCCCAGGCTCAATGGCCAGTCTTTGAATATAAGATGTCACCTTGGAGTTCTGTGCCTGTGGCCTCATGCTTTTATATTGCCATGGAACTCCTCTGTAACCTCTAATATGCTTACAGTAGGGGGTGCATTATCCACTATATATTTATCAATCACCTATGTCACTGAGTGATTATGGCAATGCAAATAAGTTGGAGGAGCACACTACTTCATTTTCAGTGTTTTATTGAGCAAAAAACATACAACGTTTCGGGGGATATGACTTCCCGCAAGTTATGTCTTAAAGTCACATTAACCTTTGGTACATGGGTTAATGTGACTTTAAGATGGAAAAAGCAGATAACTGCTCTCCATACATAGCCCTGATTGTTTTTTTTAAAAAGGGAAACTTTTCTTTTAAAAGTAGAAGAGACTGACCATGATTTAATGTCATGTATAAAAGCACTTGCCCTGCGGCCTCGAGTTATTATATGGCCGGGGAACTCCTCAGTGATGTAATATCCCTATATTACGCTGTAAGGGGCACATTATCCCTCATATAGTAGCATGTCACATACTCACCGTTTCTAGGTAAATAAAGCTATATAGCATATCACATACTCACCGTTTCTATCTATCTGTCTGTGTATCTATCTATCCATTTGTGAGTATCTGTCTGTGTGTCTATCTATACGTCTGTGTGTCCATCAGTCCATCTATCTGGGTGTCTATCTATCTATTACGTCTGTGTGTCTATCTGTCCATCTATCTGTGTGTCTATCTATCTCTCTATTATCTATCTACCTGTCCATCTATTATCTATCTATCTATCAATCTGTCTGTCTGTCTGTCTGTCGTTCTGTCCGTCTGTCTGTCTATCTATCTATCTAAAACGCCAGGTAGGTGGGTAGCGCACACCGAGATTCAATCAGCGACACATCAAACACGGGACGATTATAATTACATAAAAGCTTCTTTATTCCTCACACGGAAGCAACATATTCTACAGTGCCTGACGCGTTTCAGGATAGGAAATGCCCTTAATCATAGGCTACTCTATCTATCCATCCATCCATCCATCCATCTACCATCCACCATCCATCCATCCACCATCCATCCATCCATCCATCCACCATCCATCCATCCATCCACCATCCATCCATCCATCCATCCACCATCCATCCACCATCCATCCATCCACCATCCATCCATCCACCCACCATCCATCCATCCATCTACATTTCCTTTTCATCCAGATTCATCTTAACAATATAACTGGATCAAGAAATCTACTGTTCTCCATTCCACCAGCTTTAAACCCCAGTGTAATTAAACCTATCTGTAAATGCAGACACAACAATTATGGGCATTACTCACCAAGCCCTTCAAACAGTCTCATAACAAGCGCATTTCTACATTAACTACTACTCTGGTTGCAAGAGACGGAGCGATTTACTGGAATGTTTAAGGCTTTGGAAACCACCTTATTTGCAATAGAGTCATTGGGGTTTACACAGTTATGGATCTATATATAGGGTTTTATTTCCCTCAACCAATCAAATGTTACCTTTTTATTGGCCTACTACATTTGGTAAAATCTGATTGGCTACTGTAGCTTTAGAACACAGGAAAACGTTTGCACCTTTTATTTAATGAGCCCCTTAAAGTGATTTCTGCAGAAACCTTTCTCAGTTTTTTTATTTCTAGAATAAGGAAGGAGAAACACGGCGGATGTTATTGTATCCGCAGACACATAGAGCCTGACCACATCTGTTTGCAAGACAAATGTGTTGATTCTTGTGTCTATAAAAGGAGACTCCGACTCTCTACTTAAGCCTTTACTTTATTAGTGGGAAAAGCAGCTTTAAGCTATATATTTAGGCTAAAGATGCTAGTGATGATTGGATAGAAGACTCTGTGAGTTGTATTCCAAATGCCTTGCATTTAGGCGGGTTTGGTTCCTTGTGTAAACACCTAGAAATGGTTCTGTTCCTTGTTCCAACTTTTTACTAGAAGTTCCTAGATATCCATTGTTGCTGTAGTCTACGCTATGTCCAGTGCTCTTTATCTGGCCTTGGCGAACAGTTTCCAAACTTCCATGATGATCAAATAATTAAGTGAATGGAAAGTATGTTTTCGTACAGATTTGTTCGTTAAAAACAGTTGGCGTTATTGAGGCAGAAGTATAATTGTACAAAACATAATTCCAATGACATGTTCCTTTAAATCACCCAATCGTTAGAAATTGGTGATTTACTGCTACTTCTTAACCAATTTTTAAACAAAATCATAAATTATGGCCAATTGTTTGGAAATCAAAATGTTGCATGATAGGTTGGGCTGAAATATTGTCTGTCCCTTTCATTTTGACTACAGCTCAATATAATCTGTCAGCCCTAAACGGGGTCAATTCAATCTGTTTGATTCGATTGAAAACCCTGGTACCACTAAAGGTTTCCCCTTTCTCTAATGGCTTTACGTAGCAACAGAGGAAGTGGCTTGGGTAGCCATTGTAAGTGCTCTACCTTATATGTGTCTCAGAGGAGAACTCATGACCATCCATTCTAAACTCTGAAGCTAGGTGCCAGGTCGGATCATCAACGACGCCCAACCAATTGTTCGTACACACGTGCGATCACGGGTGCTGACCCGTTACAACCTTTACAATTGCGGCAACAATCGCCTTTAAAAAGATGTCCCAGAGTAGTGCAAAGTATACGTACTGGTAATTTTGTTGGGGGTTAGTATTGTACACAATGTACGTGTGTACCAGGCCTGTCCCTCCCTCTCTTCTGTGGCGAACGCATACACACGTGCGATTATCAGCCAAAACAGACATTCGTCGCCTGCGT
This sequence comes from Hymenochirus boettgeri, assembly GCA_019447015.1. Taxonomy (NCBI): domain Eukaryota; kingdom Metazoa; phylum Chordata; class Amphibia; order Anura; family Pipidae; genus Hymenochirus; species Hymenochirus boettgeri. The sequence goes on from CM033476.1 coordinate 308,431,685, forward strand.
AGACGTGCTCAGAGGTCGGACGAGGTCGCTCAGAGGTCGTGTGTACGAGGCTTTACACACAGACTTGAAATACGTATTGCTGTCATCACATTGAGGCAACTTTTTAATTAAGGTTCACCACTCCTTGCTGGGACGGCAAAATAATGGAAGGCTCTTGACACTCAATTTTCAGCGTTATGTGCTTATTTAAAGCTGAGATATTTAGGCAGCAAAACCAGAATGTGGCCTTTATAGACGGGGGATCAATCGTTCACATAAGACAATCAAGTATTGTGCACAATAGAAGGTCACCAAACCTTCACGCACACCTATTGTTCTAGGCAGTGCTATCTCTGCTTTGCACTGCAACACTCCACAATGACTTCATGGGCCCCTGTGTGGTACTAGGACATTGCAACCTTAATCGCCTTTGTGCAAATATAAAAATAGCCATTGTGGGATAGGAAGTCAATGTAAACTCCTTAATGTTATTTATAGAATATAAAGGAAGATATTTTGGAGACAATGCTCTATTGGAAGTCCACCCATGTCTACTGTAGATATAGGAAAGGGCGTTACTGCTTTACACTGGGACTCTATCGGACTCACGTAGTTGGAATCTCCTGTTATCCTTCTGTATGTAAATAAATGGTCAACTTCAGCCAATATCCAACGTTTAGCAGAGATCAGGTTCTCACTGAACGGTTATACACCGTGCTACATACAACATGCTACATACAACGTGCTACATACAACGTGCTACATACAACATGCTACATACAACAGAGGCCACAAAAAACATCTACATTATTTTGTGGCCCAGGGGCGTAACTACCAGGGGAGAAACCGCAGGGGGGTCCGGAAGCCAAGGGGGCCCCATCTTCTTATTTTTTCAATGACAGATATAGAATCCTCACAGAAAACAGCTGTGGATTTTCGGCTTTGAAAGGGTTAACATGAATAAGCAGCACATACCCATTGTGACATTACTATTAGGTCCTAATGCTTGTCTCCTTGGGGTGCAGATATGTACCGTCCCATATGGAAATACCAGAACACTGTCTCCTTGTGACACATGTACAGTAGATGAAATGGTCCATGGTTAAAATGATGGGAAAGCGGTGGCACATAGTAATACATGACATAGGGGGAAAGGCAGCCCTAGCCATCATTGCTTATTGCTTGTATTTAGATGCCAGCGATTATTTCCTGCGCCTGAACACGATAGTCCTTGTACCTTGAATTGACTATGTTTAATTTTTGCTAAACTGTAATGAGGTCAGCATTTAACCCATCCAGGAAATGGTGTGACATTTTCTAGGAAATATTGCTTAATAATACACACCATACACACAAACAGCTGATTACACTCATAATGCAAGTTAGCCAAAATGCAAATCGGAGCCCCTAGAAAAAAATTCAACCAGTAAGTAACATTTATTGTAAAATCAGCCATTTATTTTAGTTTATTGGTAGTATACAGCACTGAAAATGTTCATTTCAGATCTGTCATATGGATTTCCACCTCTATATTAAGTTGATAACTCTCCCCTTAAAGGAATAGTTCACTGCAAAAGTGAACTATTCCTTTAATGCATTGATTGAAGACCAGGAGGTTAAGGAGCTATGTTTATTTACCAATACCTCCCCTAATAATTAGGCCAATTGAAGAGCTGCAGAAATGTTAAGCAGTAAACATGAGTTTCGTGCATATCGGTGCTTGCTTGCAGCTCAAACGGTTCCAGCGCACCTAGTGTGGCCACTTCAATTGAGCCACACTAATGTGTGGTTTTTAACACGCGATTGGATTGTGTTAAAACGACCTGGTGTGGCCAAGCCTGTATAGAGATCATTAAGGAAAAGGGTAATTTGAATAGTCACTGCAGAATCCTTACATCAAGCAGAATGGGGCGGAGCAGGAGGCTGGGCAGGGAAGAGCAGGGGGCGGGGAGTGGGCAGACAGGGAGGGGTAAAGGACAGAGAGGCGAGGATAGGGGGAGTACTGGGGAAGAGAGTAGCGGGGCAGCCATGGACGTTCCTAGGACGGGATTTCAGCCCTGACTGTGAGATACAGGATTTTGTACCTGCAGTCGGGACAATCCTGACCAAATAGGGATGCCTGTCAACCCTGGTAGTAGCCCAGACTTAAGACTTTGTAATGTGTCAATTTTTAGCTCTATAAGTAGATTTTTTACCTGCTAATTCTACATTAAATTGCTTTTGGGGCATCATTTTATCATGCACATGCGGCACCCAAGCCAATTACTTTGTGGATTGTCCCTTTAAAGGACAACTATAATCTTAATTATCCCCCAAACGACCATCTAGCAATACCCAAGGTACTAGGTGCTCACCCCTGGATTTGCCATAGTTCCCCCATACAATTCCTCCAATGTCCAGCTTGTAGAGTGAGTCTTTCCCTGCCTCCTACCACACAAAAAGAATATCTTCCCATTGGCTATTCCAGGAACAATCCCAGACTATTAGTGAAGGCAGGGTCAGTCTGGCACAGTGGCGTAACTACTGCCACTGCCACCCCCGTGACCGCAGGGGGCCTGGGCGGTAGTAGGGCCCGCCACAAGCCCAAGATGCCTCCCACGTTTAAAAGACCGGACCCGAACTTCCGGAACTTAACCGGAAATTCGGGTCCGGTCTTTTAAACAGCTGATTGCGTGTATTATGTTTATTATGGGAGGAATCTTGCAGGGAGGAGGGGGTCAGGGGCCCGGCCTCCATTTTCGTGGGTGGGGGGCCCTGGCCCCTGTAGGTACACCCATGGTCTGGCACTAAGGGCCATATTCATAAAGGCGCAGTATAGCGCGTTTAACGTTGGGTTAAACAATTGTAAATCTACCCTTACTGCCGCAGTCGTACATCGATAACGCACAATATCACTAAATTGCAGCCCATTTATACATATGGCCCTAAGAACCAGACTGTAAATGACTGGTATGGGACATCTAGGGCAAACCAATGTATGAGGAACTGGCATTTCAGATCTACAACCTGGGTACTATTAGGGTATAGGGGTTATTATAATTAATATAATTGCCCATTAAATCAGTCCTCACCAACGTGTCATTATTGGCCAATCCGGCCAAGGCGAACCAATAAAAAAAGTGTGTCTACCCATTGGGCAGTCAGGAATTACATTTTTATAAACAGAAAAGAGACATTATAATAAATGTTTCCCCCCTCCTGCTGTGGCAAGTCCAAATATCAACACAGCTTCTGTCCATAAATGTCCCACTTCTACCCTGATCAAAATCAACCTTTCCCATAGTAGCATTGGTTCCTTGTGGGGATTCGTTTCTGACAGTCGCTGGTTATGATTCATTTAGAGTTGTGGAGTTTTGTTGCCTAACCATTCCAACAAATTCTATGGGCATGCTGGGTAAACGTCACTGTAACACAAAATATATGTTGGAGACAGGACATGTTATTTGAAGTCTACCCATGTTTACTGTAGATAGAGGAAAGGGTGTTACTGCTGTGTAATAAATTAAGATTTCTGGAACAGGAAAACTTTTTATAGGAATCAAATAGCAGTTGACTTTATTAAAGGGCATGTCCACCCTAAAACTTAACTTTTGCTATATGGTAGAACCCCATGGCCACCCCCAACTGCTGAGATATTTCTTTAAAAAAAGGATTAAAATGCTACTTACAGCCCCTCGATCCTTCGTCAAACTGATCCGGCTTCCTGCTTGCTGGAACTTGCTTCTGTGATTGGCTAAGAGGCAGTCAATCACAGACTCAGCTGACATGAATGGAGACACCACGGGAACGGAGGTCTGTAAGTAGCGTTCTAATTTTTGTTAATGAGATTAACTCGCCGGTTAGGGGTGGGCAGGGGGCATCTATCATATAGAAAAGCGATTTCATGTTAGGTGCAACGGCTGCAGAAGATGGATCCAGATGGTGGGAGGGAGGGGGAAAGGGCTCCCCTGTGCTTGCCACTGTCCTCTCAGAGGACAGGGAGGAGGCGGAAACCTTTTGGACAGCAAGACAGCTCCTACTCTTCAGTTTCCTGGATTTTTGGACAAGCACTACAGGAGAACCATAAGGAGCAGAGATGTATGGTAAGGATTTTTTTAAACTACACAATGGGGCCAGTAGTGGGTTACATTTTAGTTTGGGGGTGGACATGCCCTTTAAGCCTTGTTAGATAATTGTCAACCCAAGCTGGCAACAAACTTCTAAGCGACCAATACGTGTGGCTGTCTTTGTTGCTGTAGTTTAGTGATCCGTCCTAGACATCGGGGAGCCATGGGGTGGCTGCGGGAGGCCTCTAGCTTGCCTCATTGCTCTACATATATTAATAAAGGCTGCACAGTTAATAGTTTCTATTAACATTGTCTAACATAAAGCCTAAAGCTAGCCATAATAGAGTCCAGACCCACACCTGACCAGCAAAAACACTACCCACACCCAACTGCTTTTCTTCCTGCAACCAGGTAGGCACGTTTGGACCCAAAACCCGACCCAACCTGCTTTTAGTCTTCCTAAAATTTGTACAGGGAAGTTAAAAAAAGTCTAAATGTTAAAATACATTTTTTATTCAAAACTAAATATGTTCATAGAAACAAACCTACCATACCACTAAAATATATAGCAGGGGTCTTCAATGTGCAGGCATTTAAATGTCTGAAAACTACAACTCCCCGCATTCCCTGGATGCCTTCTGATATTGTAAGTGCTGTAGTGGAATGCTGGGAGTTATATTTTTCATTCAAATGTAGGCCCACAGGTAGGAGATCCCTGGTATAGAGTGCAATGTACATAGCAAAGCAGGTAGGGTCATCCCTCTCCCATCAACACCAAGTAAAGGAAACTTTTTACCTATATATTATATCCCTGTCCCCAACTACCTACCCATTGGCCTCTACTGTTCCCAACTTCTACCTACCCATGGGCCTCTACTGTCCCCAACTTCTACCTACCCATGGGCCTCTACTGTCCTCAACTACCTACACATGGGCATCTACTGTCCCCAACTACCTACCCATGGGCCTCTACTGTCCCCAACTTCTACAAACCCATGGGCCTCTATTGTCCCCAACTTCTACCTACCTATGGGCCTCTACTGCCCCAACTACCTATCCATGGGCCTCTACTGTCACAAACTTCTACCTACCCATGGGCCTCTACTGTCACCAACTTCTGTCTACCTATGGGCCTCTACTGTCCCCAACTACCTACCCATGGTCCCCAACTGTCCCCAACTTCTACCTACCCATGGGCCTCAGCTCATTTTAATTCTTTATCTGCAACTATTGTTGATCTGTGACAGGGATTAGTAACCAGTAGTAATCCAGATGGTTTAAAAACTACAAATTCCATCATTCACCCTAAAGCCATGGAATGCTGGTAATTATTGTTTTCAAACATCTGGAGATCTACTGGTTACCAATCCGTGATTTTATAACTATCAGGCATCCCACCCCTCCCGGATCGTCCGGGACTCTTCTTCATTCTGGGGTGGTCTCCCGCACTCCTGCAAGACCACCCCAGACTCCCAGACATGAGAGGAGACTTGAGTCTCCTCACAAGTCACGCCCACTTTACGAGGCCACGCCCAGAATATTCCTACCCCCCCCCCGCATGATGTCACACACCCCGGGCCACGCCCCCTTGTCCCACCCTGCTCAGAAGCCTGAAGGGGCGGGTTGGGATGTCTGAACTATGTCCTGCAGAATATACATTTTAATCTCCACCCACTGTGTAAACTTGCATTACGAGAGACAGTAAAGGTTACAATTAGCAGGTACCATAAAAGAGGATTATGGGTAGGGAGCAGGTGGAGCTGCAATGAAATATCTACACCTTTTTATAGGTTGTACAATTCTTGGGAGTTTTAAATGTCATTCATCTGGAGGTCCACATACCTCATCAAGTGGTAGATTGTTCCTATCATCACTAGAATTGTCCACATCCCATAGATCATTATGGCCAGAAGGATTTACAAAGACCAATGAAATCACATGTCTTCTGTTCCCATGGAGACACTTACTCTGGTCTCATGCATAGGTGCAGGTGCAGATAGAAGTGTGTTACTTTGTTCTATGGGAGATTGTTACTTGCTGGCTCCGACCTCTGCTAGTAAAACCAAGGTCAGAAGTATAACCCCTGCCTTTCCAGTCATTCAGGCTCTACAAGAATTTAAGTTGAACATAGCTGTCTGTTTTCCTATCCACGATGACATCCTGTATAACATTCTAAAGCTGGGTACACACAGTAATGATATAGCCCCGATACTGTCGGATCCGATGGTATCGGGGCTTTATCGTTATGAGTGTACGTTCGTTTCCTGAACAAACGCGCGCCCGCCGCCGAATGATCGGGTCGGCCGAACGCACGTTCGGGAAAGACAGAAAATTTCCGTCGGCCACACTAGACTCCCTATAGAGGAGTCTAGAGCGCCCGATGGAAATACACAGTCCCGAGTGTTTTCCCTATGATGTTCATAGGGAGAACGCTCGGGACTGTGTGAATGCAGATCTTTGAAGAGGCAGACAGGATCCTGCAGATCCTGTCTGTCATCTTTCCGAAATCTGTACTGTGTGTACCCAGCTAAGTACATTAGAGCTGTTGATAACTCAATATTTACCCAGCCGAAAACACACTAAGGGTGAGGTCACACTAGAGAGTTTTTCACACGTTTGCGCGCGCGATTTTCGCTAAAATGGATTTCCGATGCGCATGTGATTGTGGCGTCCGTTTCGCGTTTTGGTAACGCATGCGTTCACCATTTTTGGTGTGTTAACGCATGGTTTCCAAACGCCAAAACGGCAAAAACGAAGTACAAAACGCACAAGAATCGGCACACAATTGCGTAGATAACGTCGCGATTTTGTGCGCGATTCCTGTGCGTTGCCTCATACCCAAGCATGCGACGAAGATCACGCTGATTCTTCGTTTTTCCAATGAACCATATGAAGCCGCTTGTACTGTTTTGCACATTAATGTAAAATACACAATACCCAACACATGGATAACCTGAAACACGTCTTTTCATGGCCTCCAGCCCCAAAACTGCTTATTAGCATGATACATCACTTGCCTTTAATAATTAACTCCTAGCTGGTGACGCACAGCTATATCTTGGGTTGGGAATAATTTGATCCATTTCTGAGCTATATATCAGGAATGTAAAAAATTAAATAATAATAATAATAATAAAAAAACGAGCCCCCGATATCTTCTGAAATGGGAGAACCCCCAGTTATCAGGTAATTTGAATGGAGGCTGTCCATTTAGAAGGTCATTTTGCAAACTGGCTTTATAATTACCAGTTAAACATAATTAGCTCCCCAGACTGCACCTCCTTTAATGACATCACTGTAATAAAACCCTTGCAATCCAAGTCATACTTAATTATATGATGCTAAATATGTTTCTAACACATATAAAAATGCACTGTAGGCAATTTATTCATGGCAGCTGGAGGAATGAATGTTAGATAGTCATGATTGGCCATGACTCTGTACCTAGTCACATATATTAAGAAGATATCCAGTGAATTTAACAGTAATCAAACTCGCACGTGACCAAACATTTATACTGAGTGTAAGAACAGTATTTTCTGTGACTAAACATCTGATTGATCCTTGAAGCGTGTGTAGAATGATAAAAGGAATTGCAGCAGGTGTTCAATCCAAGAAATAATTCCTCGTGCTCTCCTGGGTGGATAATGAAAGATGAAGGCCTTTCGATTTGTAGTCTGTTCTCAGTTGGTCTATATGCAAGACTAGGTACCCATGGGCCAAATTATACCCAACATTCTAGGCGATACTTGGACCTGATCAACAGAAGTACTGTACTGGACAGTCTTCTCTTTTGAAAAAAGGATCTCGACTACATAACATATGGAGAAACACCTTACAACAGAAGGCATTTTGAAGTCTTATGTTATATGAATAGCATTGCCCACAATATCTTGGAAACAAGAGGTAATTTCTTACTCCCAGGTTCCTCAGAGTAAGGGGCAGAGATATGTAAAATACTCCTTTATGTCCCTTAGCTTATGCATGTGTCTAGGCAATGCTATTCATATAGCATGAGACTGCAAGATGCCTTCTGTTACTGTATAAGAAGGTGTTTCTCCATTTTTATGCTCTTTTTCCATTAGAGATTCACTTAACACAGCGTTATTTATGGTGTAGGTGGCACAGGGATTATTAAATCCCAAATGCATCACCTTACATTTATCAACATTGAATCTCATCTGCCATTCTGCTGCCCATTTTGATTATCTATCTAGGTCTGCTTGCAATGAGATTCAATGTTGATAAATGTAAGATATTCTTTGGATTTAATATCCCTGTGCCACCTACACCATAAATAACGCTGTGTTAAGTGAATCTCTAATGGAAAAAGAGCATAAAATGGAGAAACACCTTCTATACAGTAACAGAAGGCATCTTGCAGTCTCATGCTATATGAATAGCATTGCCTAGACACATGCATAAGCTAAGGGACATAAAGGGTATTTTACATATCTCTGCCCCTTACTCTGAGAACCTGGGAGTAAGAAATTACCTCTTGTTTCCAAGATATTGTGGGCATGCTATTCATATAACAAAGACTTCAAAATGCCTCTGTTGTAAGTGTTTCTCCAATGTTATGTAGTCGAGATCCTTTTTTCAAAGAGAAGACTGTCCAGTACAGTACTTCTGTTTGATCAGGTCCAAGTATCGCCTAGAAGTTGGGTATAATTTGGCCCATGGGTACCTAGTCTTGCATATAGACCAACTGAGAACAACTACAAATCGAAAGGCCTTCACTTTCATTATCCACCCAGGAGCACGAGGAATTATTTTCTTGGATTGAACACTGCTGCAATTCCTTTTATCATTCTACACACGCTTCAAGGATCAATCAGATGTTTAGTCACAGAAAATACTGTTTCTTACACTCATATAAATGTTTGGTCACGTGCGAGTTTGATTACTGTTAAATCACTGGATATCTTCTTAATATATGTGACTAGTACAGAGTCATGGCCAATCATGACTATCTAACATTCATTCCTCCCTCCAGCTGCCATGAATAAATTGCCTACAGTGCTTTTTTATATGTGTAGAAACATATTTAGCATCATATAATTAAGTATGACTTGGATTGCAAGGGTTTATTACAGTGATGTCATTAAAGGGGTGCAGTTCTGGGGAGCTATTATGTTTAACTGGTAATTATAAAGCCAGTTTGCAAAATGACCTTCTAAATGGCAGACCTCCATTCAAATTACCTGATAACTGGGGGTTCCCCATTTCAGAAGATATCGGGGCTCGTTTTTTTTTATTATTATTATTATTTTAATTTTTTCATTCCTGATATATGCTCAGAAATGGATCAAATTATTCCCAACCCAAGATATAGCTGTGCGTCACCAGCTAGGAGTTAATTATTAAAGGCAAGTGATGTATCATGCTAATAAGCAGTTTTGGGGGGAGGCCATGAAAAGACGTGTTTCAGGTTATCCATGTGTTGGGTATTGGTGTATTTTACATAATGTGCAAAACAGTACAAGCGGCTTCATATGGTTCATTGGAAAACAAAGATCATGCGTGATCTTCGTCGCATGCGTGGGTATGGCACCGCACAGGAATCGCGCACAAAATCGCGAGCGTTATCGTACGCAATTGTGTGCTCGATTCTTGTGCGTTTTGTACATGCGTTTTTGCCGTTTTGCGTTATGGAAACGCATAGTTACACCAAAATGGTGACGCATGCGTTACCAAAACGCGAAAGGACGCACAATCACATGCGATCGGAAATCCATTTTAACGAAATCGCGCGCAAAGTGTGAAAAACTCTCTAGTGTGACCCTCACCTTAGTGTGTTTTCGGCTGGGTAAATTTGAGTTATCAACAGCTCTAATGTACTTAAGCTGGGTACACACAGTACAGATTTCGGAAAGATGACAGACAGGATCTGCAAGATCCTGTCTGCCATCTTTCAAAGATCTGCATACACACAGTCCCGAGCGTTCTCCCTATGAACATCATAGGGAAAACACTCGGGACTGTGTATTTCCATCGGGCGCTCTAGACTCCTCTATAGGGAGTCTAGTGTGGCCGACGGAAATTTTCGTTCTTTCCCGAAGTGCGTCGGCCGACCCGATCATTCGGCGGCGGCGCGCGTTTGTTCAGGAAACGAACGTACACTCATAACGATAAAGCCCCGATACCATCGGATCCACAGTATCGGGGCTATATCATTACATGTTGTACCCAGCTTTAGAATGTTATACAGGATCATCGTGGATAGGAAAACAGACAGCTATGTTCAACTTAAATTCTTGTAGAGACTGAATGACTGGAAAGGCAGGTTTTACTTCTGACCTTGGTTTTACTAGCAGAGGTCGGAGCAGCAAGTAACAATCTCCATAGAACAAAGTAACACACTTCTATCTGCACTGCACCTATGCATGAGACCAGAGTAAGTGTCTCCATGGGAACAAAGACATGTGATTTCATTGGTCTTTGTAAATCCTTCTGGCATATGATCTATGGGTGTGGACAATTCTAGTGATATAGGAACAATCTACCACTTGATGAGGTATGTGGACCTCCAGATGAATGACATTTAAAACTCCCAAGAATTGTACAACCTATTAAAAAGGTGTAGATATTTCATTGCAGCTCCACCTGCTCCCTACCCATAATCCTCTTTTATGGTACCTGCTAATTGTAACCTTTACTGTCTCTCGTAATGCAGTTTCACAGTGGGTGGAGATTAAAATGTATATTCTGAACATTTTCAGACATCCACCCCGCCCCTTCAGGCTTCTGAGCAGGTGGGACAAGGGGGCGTGGCCGGGGGTGTGTGACATCATGCGGGGGGGGGGTAGGAATATTCTGGGCGTGGCCTCGTAAAGTGGGCGTGACTTTGTGAGGAACTCAAGTCTCCTTCGCATCTGGAGTCTGGGGTTTGTCTGCAGGAGTGCGGGAGACCACCCGAATGAAGAAGAGTCCCGGACGATCCGGGAGGGGTGGGATGCCTGATAGTTATAAAATACGGATGGTAACCAGTAGATCTCCAGATGTTTGAAACAATAATTACCAGCATTCCATGGCTTTAGGGTGAAGGATGGAATTTGTAGTTTTAAACCATCTGGATTACTACTGGTTCTAATCCCTGTCACAGATCAACAATAGTTGCAGATAAGAATTAAAATGAGCTGAGGCCCATGGGTAGGTAGAAGTTGGGACAGTTGGGGACCATGTTAGGTAGTTGGGGACAGTAGAGGCCCATAGGTAAACAGAAGTTGGTGACAGTAGAGGCCCTGGTAGGTAGAAGTTTGTGACAGTAGAGGCCCATGGATAGGTAGTTGGGGCAGTAGAGGCCCATAGGTAGGTAGAAGTTGGGGACAATAGAGGCCCATGGGTAGGTAGAAGTTGGGGACAGTAGAGGCCCTGGGTAGTAGTTGGGGACAGTAGATGCCCATGTGTAGGTAGTTGAGGACAGTAAGAGGCCCATGGGTAGGTAGAAGTTGGGGACAGTAGAGGCCCATGGGTAGGTAGAAGTTGGGAACAGTAGAGGCCATGGGTAGGTAGTTGGGGACAGGGATATAATATATAGGTAAAAGTTTCCTTTACTTGGTGTTGATGGGAGAGATGACCCTACCTGCTTTGCTATGTACATTGCACTCTATACCAGGGATCTCCTACCTGTGGGCCTACATTTGAATGAAAAATATACTCCCAGCATCCACTACAGCACTTACAATATCAGAGGCATCCAGGGAATGCGGGGAGTTGTATTTTCAGACATTTAAATGCCTGCACATTGAAGACCCCTGCTATATATTTTAGTGGTATGGTAGGTTTGTTTCTATGAACATATTTAGTTTTGAAAAAAATGTATTTTAACATTTAGACTTTTTTTAACTTCCCTGTACAAATTTAGAAGACTAAAAGCAGGTTGGGTCGGGTTTTGGGTCCAAACGTGCCTACCTGGTTGCAGGAAGAAAAGCAGTTGGGTGTGGGTAGTGTTTTGCTGGTCAGGTGTGGGTCTGGACCTATTATGGCTAGCTTTAGGCTTTTGTTAGACAATGTTTAGAAACTATTAACTGTCAGCCTTTATAATATATGTAAGCAATGAGGCAAGCTAGAGGCCTCCCCAGCCACCCCATGGCTCCCCGATGTCTGGACGGATCACTAAACTACAGCACAAAGACACCACACGTATTGGTCGCTTAGAAGTTTGTTGCCAGCTTGGGTTGACAATTATCTAACAAGGCTTAAAGGGCATGTCCACCCCCAAACTAAAATGTAACCCACTACTGGCCCCATTGTGTAGTTTAAAAAAATCCTTACCATACATCTCTGCTCCTTATGGTTCTCCTGTAGTGCTTGTCCAAAAATCCAGGAAACTGAAGAGTAGGAGCTGTCTTGCTGTCCAAAAGGTTTCCCGCCTCCTCCCTGTCCCCTGAGAGGACAGTGGCAAGCACAGGGAGCCCTTTCCCCCTCCCTCCCACCATCTGGATCCATCTTCTGCAGCCGTTGCACCTAACATGAAATCGCTTTTCTATATGATAGATGCCCCCTGCCCACCCCTAACCGGCGAGTTAATCTCATTAACAAAAATTAGAACGCTACTTACAGACCTCCGTTCCCGTGGTGTCTCCATTCATGTCAGCTGAGTCTGTGATTGACTCCTCTTAGCCAATCACAGAAGCAAGTTCCAGCAAGCAGGAAGCCGGATCAGTTTGACGAAGGATCGAGGCTGTAAGTAGCATTTTAATCCTTTTTAAAGAAATATCTCAGCAGTTGGGGGTGGCCATGGGGTTCTACCATATAGCAAAAGTTAAGTTTTAGGGTGGACATGCCCTTTAATAAAGTCAACTGCTATTTGATTCCTATAAAAAGTTTCTCCTGTTCCAGAAATCTTAATTTATTACACAGCAGTAACACCTTTCCTCTATCTACAGTAAACATGGGTAGACTTCAAATAACATGTCCTGTCTCCAACATATATTTTGTGTTACAGTGACGTTTACCCAGCATGCCCATAGAATTTGTTGGAATGGTTAGGCAACAAAACTCCACACTCTAAATGAATCATAACCAGCGACTGTCAGAAACGAATCCCCACAAGGACCAATGCTACTATGGAAAGGTTGATTTTGATCAGGGTAGAATGGGACATTTATGGACAAAGCTGTGTTGATATTGGACTGCCACAGCAGGAGGGGGGAAACATTTAATTATAATGTCTCTTTTCTGTTTATAAAAATGTAATTCCTGACTGCCCAATGGGTAGACACACTTTTTTTATTGGTTCGCCTTGGCCATTGGCCAATAATGACACGTTGGTGAGGACTGATTTAATGGGCAATTATATTAATTATAATAACCCTATACCCTAATAGTACCCAGGTTGTAGATCTGAAATGCCAGTTCCTCATACATTGGTTTGCCCTAGAGTCCCATACCAGTCATTTACAGTCTGGTTCTTAGGGCCATATGTATAAATGGGCTGCAATTTAGTGATATTGTGCGTTATCGATGTACGACTGCGGCAGTAAGGGTAGATTTACAATTGTTTAACCCAACGTTAAACGCGCTATAACTGCGCCTTTATGAATTGGCCCTTAGTGCCAGACCAGGGTGTACCCAGGGGCCAGGGCCCCCCACCCACGAAAATGGAGGCCGGGCCCCTGACCCCCTCCTCCCTGCAAGATTCCTCCATAATAAACATAATACACGCAATCAGCTGTTTAAAAGACCGGACCCGAATTTCCGGTTAAGTTCCGGAAGTTCGGGTCCGGTCTTTTAAACGTGGAGGCATCTTGGCTTGTGGCGGGCCCTACTACACCGCCCAGGCCCCCTGCGGTCACGGGGGTGGCAGTGGCAGTAGTTACGCCCTGTGCCAGACTGACCCTGCCTTCACTATAGTCTGGGATTGTTCCTGGAATAGCCAATGGGAAATATTCTTTTGTGTGGTAGGAGGCAGGGAAAGACTCACTCTACAAGCTGGACATTGGAGGAATTGTATGGGGGAACTATGGCAAATCCAGGGGTGAGCACCCTAGTACCTTGGGTATTGCTAGATGGTCGTTTGGGGGATAATTAAGATTATATTGTCCTTTAAAGGGACAATCCACAAAGTAATGGCTTGGGTGCCGCATGTGCATGAAAATGATGCCCCAAAAGCAATTTAATGTAGAATTAGCAGGTAAATCTACTTATAGAGCTAAAAATTGACACATTACAAAGTCTAAGTCTGGGCTACTACCAGGGTTGACAGCATCCCTATTTGGTCAGGATTGTCCCGACTGCAGGTACAAAATCCTGTATCTCACAGTCAGGGCTGAAATCCCGTCCTAGGAACGTCCATGGCTGCCCCGCTACTCTCTCCCAGTACTCCCCCTATCCTCGCCTCTCTGTCCTTTACCCCTCCCTGTCTGCCCACTCCCCGCCCCCTGCTCTTCCCTGCCCACCTCCTGCTCCGCCCCATTCTTCTGATGTAAGGATTCTGCAGTGACTATTCAAATTACCCTTTTCCTTAATGATCTCTATACAGGCTTGGCCACACCAGGTCGTTTAACACAATCCAATCGCGTGTTAAAACACACATTAGTGTGGCTCAATTGAAGTGGCCACACTAGGTGGCGCTGAACCGTTTGAGCTGCAAGCAAGCCCGATATGCACGAAACTCATGTTTACTGCTTAACATTTCTGCAGCTCTTCAATTGGCCTAATTATTAGGGGAGGTATTGGTAAATAAACATACTCCTTAACCTCCTGGTCTTCAATCAATGCATTAAAGGAATAGTTCACTTTTGCAGTGAACTATTCCTTTAAGGGGAGATAGTATCAACTTAAATAGAGGTGGAAAATCCATATGACAGATCTGAAATGAACATTTTCAGTGCTGTATACTACCAATAAACTAAAATAAATGGCTGATTTTACAATAAATGTTACTTACTGGTTGAATTTTTTTCTAGGGGCTCCGATTTGCATTTTGGCTAACTTGCATTATGAGTGTAATCAGCTGTTTTGTGTGTTGGTGTGTATTATTAAGCATATTTCCTAGAAATGTCACACCACATTTCCTGGATGGGTTAAATGCTACCTCATTACAGTTTGCAAAAATTAAACATAGTCAATCAAGGTACAAGGACTATCGGTGTCAGGCGCAGGAAATAATCGCTGGCATCTAAATACAAGCAATACAATGATGGCAGGGCGCCTTTCCCCCTATGTCATGTATTACTATGTGCACCGCTTCCCATCATTTAACCATGGACCATTTCATACTGTACATGTGTCACAAGGAGACAGTGTTCTGGTATTTCCATATGGGACGGTACATATCTGCACCCCAAGGAGACAAGCATTAGGACCTAATAGTAATGTCACAATGGTATTGCTGCTTATTCATGTTAACCCTTTCAAAGCCGAAACATCCACGCTGTTTTCTGTGAGGATTCTATATCTGTCATTGAAAAAATAAGAAGATGGGGCCCCCTTGGCTTCCGGACCCCCCTGCGGTTTCTCCCCTGGTAGTTACGCCCCTGGGCCACAAAATAATGTAGATGTTTTTTGTGGCCTCTGTTTAGTACTGTGTTGTACACGTGTATGTAGCACGTTGTATGTAGCATGTTGTATGTAGCACGTGTATAACGTTCAGTGAGAACTATCTCTGCTAAACGTTGGATATTGGCTGAAGTTGACCATTTATTACATACAGAAGGATAACAGGAGATTCCAACTACGTGAGTCCGATAGAGTCCAGTGTAAAGCAGTAACGCCACGCTTTCCTATATCTACAGTAGACATGGGTGGACTTCCAATAGAGCATTGTCTCCAAAATATCTTCCTTTATATTTATAAATAACATTAAGGAGTTACATTGACTTCCTATCCCACAATGCTATTTTATATTTTGCACAAAGGCGATTAAGGTTGCAATGTCCTAGTACCACACAGGGCCCATGAAGTCATTGTGGAGTGTTGCAGGTGCAAAGCAGAGATAGCACTGCCTAGAACAATAGGTGTGCGTAAGGTTTGGGGACCTTCTTTGTGCACAATACTTGATTGTCTTATGTGAACGATTCTTCTGATATCCCCCGTCTTAAGGCACATTCTGGTTTTGCTGCCTAAATATCTCAGCTTTAAATAAGCACATAACGCTGAAAATTGAGTGTCAAGAGCCTTCCATTATTTGCCGTCCCAGCAAGGAGTGGTGAACCTTAATAAAAATTGCCTCAATGTGATGACAGCAATACTATTTCAAGTCTGTGTTTAAAGCCTCGTACACACGACCTCTGAGCGACCTCGTCCGACCTCTGCTCAGTTCTACGCAGGCGACGAATGTCTGTTTTGGCTGATAATCGCACTTGTGTATCGTTCGCCACAGAAGAGAGGGAGGGACAGCCTGGTACACACGTACATTGTGTACAATACTAACCCCCCAACAAAATTACCAGTATCGTATACTTTGCACTACTCTACTGGACATCTTTTAAAAGGCGATTGTTGCCGCAATTGAAAGGTTGTAACGGGTCAGGCACCCGTGATCGCACGTGTGTACGAACAATGGTTGGGCGTCGTTGATGATCCGACCTGGCACCTAGCTTCAGAGTTTAGAATGGATGGTCATGAGTTCTTCTGAGACACATTAAGGTAGAGCTTACAATGGCTACCCAAGCCACTTCCTCTTTTGCTACGTAAAGCCATTAGAGAAAGGGGAAACCTTTAGTGGTACCAGGGTTTTCAATCGAATCAAACAGATTGAATTGACCCCTTTTAGGGCTGACAGATTATATTGAGCTGTAGTCAAAATGAAAGGGACAGACAATATTTCAGCCCAACCTCTATGCAAGCATTTTGATTTCCAAACAATTGGCCATAATTTATGATTTTGTTTAAAAATTGGTTAAGAAGTAGCAGTAAATCACCAATTTCTAACGATGGGTGATTTAAAGGAACATGTCATTGGAATTATGTTTTGTACAATTAACTTCTGCTCTGCCTCAATAACGCCAACTGTTTTTAACGAACAAATCTGTACGAAAACATACTTTCCATTCACTTAATTATTTGATCATCATGGAAGTTTGGAAACTGTTCGCCAAGGCCAGATATAAAGACACTGGACATAGCGTAGACTACAGCAACAATGGATATCTAGGAACTTCTAGTAAAAAGTTGGGAACAAGGAACAGAACCATTTCTAGGTGTTTACACAAGGAACCAAACCCGCCTAAATGCAAGGCATTTGGAATACAACTCACAGAGTCCTCTATCCAATCATCACTAGCATCTTTAGCCTAAATATAGCTTAAAGCTGCTTTTCCCACTAATAAGTAAAGGCTTAAGTAGAGAGTCGGAGTCTCCTTTTATAGACACAAACAACACATTTGTCTTGCAACAGATGTGGTCAGGCTCTATGTGTCTGCGGATACAATAACATCCGCCGTGTTTCCCTTCCTTATTCTAGAAAAAAAACTGAGAAAGGTTTCTGCAGAAATCACTTTAAGGGCTCATTAATAAAAGGTGCAAACGTTTTCCTGTGTTCTAAAGCTACAGTAGCCAATCAGATTTTACCAAATGTAGTAGGCCAATAAAAGTAACATTGATTGGTTGAGGGAAATAAAACCCTATAATAGATCCATAACTGTGTAAACCCCAATGACTCTATTGCAAATAAGGTGGTTTCCAAGCCTTAAACATTCCAGTAAATCGCTCCGTCTCTTGCAACCAGAGTAGTAGTATGTAGAAATGCGCTTGTTATGAGACTGTTTGAAGGGCTTGGTGAGTAATGCCCATAATTGTTGTGTCTGCATTTACAGATAGGTTTAATTACACTGGGGTTAAAGCTGGTGGAATGGAGAACAGTAGATTTCTTGATCCAGTTATATTGTTAAGATGAATCTGGATGAAAAGGAAATGTATGGATGGATGGATGGTGGGTGGATGGTGGATGTGGATGGTGGTGTTGGATGGATGGTGGATGGATGGTGGATGGATGGTGGATGGATGGATGATGGTGGTGGATTGATGGTGGTGGATGGGGTGGATGGATGGTGGTGGATGGATGGATGGTGGATGGTAGATGGATGATGATGGATGGATAGATAGAGTAGCCTATGATTAGGGCATTTCCTATCCTGAAACGCTTCAGGCACTGTAGAATATGTTGCTTCCGTGTGAGGAATAAAGAAGCTTTTATGTAATTATAATCGTCCCGTGTTTGATGTGTCGCTGATTGAATCTCGGTGTGCGCTACTAAAGAAGAAGTATACAAGCGGTGGCACGGATAATGCTGAGGCGGATAAATAGACCGAGAGCCTACGTCGTGTATCGATCAAGGAGACCAAATAGGATTACGAGGAAGAGACCCGTAGCCACTGGTGCGCGAAATACATGAGTAACCATAGCCTGGGAGTAACAGCCAACATCTCTTCAACGGACCCGACGACCCTGTCCCAAGTGCAATTGAGAACACCACCCACCCAAAAGTGAACAACAATTGAGTCAGTGGATTTTCAAACACAAACAATTTAACAGGATTCTATTGACGTCTGTTGTGTGATTAAATATATTGGCTTTTTATGAGAGTAAAAAGAATTTAGATTCAGACACAGCATGTGGATGTGGTATACTTGATTTTGCTAAAGCTTTTTTGTACTGTGCGCACATAGTGACTATGTATAAACTGGACGTTGGCCTTGAAGAAAACATTTGTTCATGGATAGAGAACTGGTTATTGGACCGCAAACAGAGAGTGGTGGTTAATGGAGCTACATCTATGTGGGCTAAAGTTCTAAGCGGAGTGCCTCAGGGGTCTGTACTGGGGTCACTTCTGTTTAATCTGTTTATAAATGACTTAGAAGGGGGCATTGAGAGCAAGGTCTCTGTGTTTGTTGATGACACTAAACTATGCAGAGCTTTGGAAACTTCAAATGATGTGCAAGTGCTGCAAGCAGACCTAGATAGATAATCAAAATGGGCAGCAGAATGGCAGGGCGCACTTGCACATCATTTGAAGTTTCCAAAGCTCTGCATAGTTTAGTGTCATCAACAACACAGAGACCTTGCTCTCAATGCCCCCTTCTAAGTCATTTATAAACAGATAACAGAAGTGACCCCAGTACAGACCCCCTGAGGCACTCCGCTTAGAACTTTAGCCCACATAGATGTAGCTCCATTAACCACCACTCTCTGTTTGCGGTCCAATCCAGTTCTCTATCCATATACAAATGTTTTTTTCTAGGCCAACAGTCCTCATTTTATACATAGTCACCTATGTGGCACAGTATCAAAAGCTTTAGCAAAATCCAAGTATACCAATCCACTGCTGTGTCTGAATCTAAATTCTTATTTACTTCTTCATAAAAAGCCAATATATTTAATCACACAACAGACGTCATGATTAGATCCTGTTAAAATTTGTTTTTGTTGTTTTTGTAAGAAATATTTGCCAATCAAATCTGTGTTTATAATTTATATGAGGCTGGTGTAGTTCTGGGTTCAATTGATTTACATATGGTGGAATTGCTGTCAAGGTGTACAAGTAGAGATGCTTGGATAATGGGTTAATTCACAGATGGTCTTAAATTCCTCACCTGCTACTTTAGCCATACTCAGGGCCTGATTTACCCACACGTTAAAGGGCATGTCCACCCCCAAAACTATAATCGACCACTAATGGCCCCACCATGTAGTGTAATAAAATCCTTACCTCACATCCCACTCCATAAGGTTCTCCTGTAGTCCCCCCCCAAAGTCCCAAAACTGCCCACCAGGAGGATAGCAGAGTCCATATAGGACTCTGCCTCCTACCTGGCCTCTGGGAGAAGTTTGGCATGCGTACTGCAGCCTTTCTACCCTCCCTCCCCCTCCTCTCCCTCCCTCTCCCTCCCGTTTTGCTATCCCTCCCCCTACCATAAACCCTTGCCCATATAATAGAATATCTTCCCCCAGCCCCAACCGCAAAAAAAAGAATTTTAAAAAGTCCCAGAACTCTACTTACTTCATTCCTCTCCCCCGGCATTCTGAGAAGCCGGCAGCGGCGGTCCGTGATTCTGCATAGCTCTGCATAGTTTAGTGTCATCAGCAAATGCAGAGATCTTGCTCTCAATGCCCCCATTCTAAGTCATTTATCAACAGATTAAAAAGAAGTGGCCCCAGTACAAAAACCTGAGGCACTGTACTTAGAACTTTAGCTCCCTTGACCACCACTCTCTGTTTTTGATCCAATAACCAGTTCTCTATCCATATACAAATGTTTTTTTCTAGGCCAACAGTCCTCAGTTTATACATTAGTCACCTATGTGGCACAGTATCAAAAGCTTTAGCAAAATCCAAGTATACCACATCCACTGCTGTGTCTGAATCTAAATTCTTATTTACTTCTTCATAAAAAGCCAATATATTTAATCACACAACAGACGTCATGATTAGTCCTTAAAATTTGTTTTTGTTGTTTTTGTAAAGAAATATTTGCCAATCAAATCTGTGTTTATAATTTATATGAGGCTGGTGTAGTTCTGGGATTCAATTGATTTACATATGGTGGAATTGCTGTCAAGGTGTACAAGTAGAGATGCTTGGATAATGGTTTAATTCACAGATGGTCTTAAATTCCTCACCTGCTACTTTAGCCATACTCAGGGCCTGATTTACCCACACGTTAAAGGGCATGTCCACCCCCAAAACTATAATCGCCACCACTAATGGCCCCACCATGTAGTGTAATAAAATCCTTACCTCACATCCCACTCCATAAGGTTCTCCTGTAGTCCCCCCCCAAAGTCCCAAAACTGCCCACCAGGAGGATAGCAGAGTCCATATAGGACTCTGCCTCCTACCTGGCCTCTGGGAGAAGTTTGGCATGCGTACTGCAGCCTTTCTACCCTCCCTCCCCCTCCTCTCCCTCCCTCTCCCTCCCGTTTTGCTATCCCTCCCCCTACCATAAACCCTTGCCCAATTAATAGAATATCTTCCCCCAGCCCCAACCGCAAAAAAAAGAATTTTAAGAAAGTCCCCAGAACTCTACTTACCTTCCCTCTCTCCCCCGGCATTCTGAGAAGCCGGCAGCGGCGTCCGTGATTGGCTGCCTCTCAGCCAATCACGGACGCGGCTGCCGGTACCCGCCCCCTGCTTGCAGTATCTTGCAAGCAGAAGGCTGGGCCGGGCATCGGAGGAGAGAGGGAAGGTAAGTAAAGATCTGGGCACTTTCTTAAAATTTATTTTAAAGCGGTTGGGGCTGGGGGACTGTATTCTGTTATAGGGCAAAAATTGATAATAAGGGTGGGCTAAACTCGTGATAACCAATATTGAATAGGTTAGAGTAAGTTAACATGCATAATTGCACTGGCTGCACCAGTTTCACAAAAGACACCTGTGTAACTGGCACAATCTATTTAATAAAGGATTTGCACCAGCTAATGGCTGGTCATAAAGTGGCGCTGGGGTAAAATCCCCTTCGGAATTTACCACCAGGTGCAAATCCAGTATTAAATACCGGAAGCCATATTTGCCCGGAGCAATTTGCAGCTCCCTGGGTATCTTCCTATGTATCGCCCATGCAATTTTGCTTTATTAATACTGTCTATTTTATTTAATCAATGTACTGATGTTTCTTAGGCCAGGTACACATTATTATATTGCGGGCCGTCTGACCACCCAGTGAAATATTTTTGTCAGTCATGCAACCAATATTTTTCAGCCGAATTGTCTGTAAAATAGGTAAACAAAATTATTGAACATACAGGTAATTTTCATTGTTCCTGAGTATTTTAAATTACAGGATTGGACTTCGGGTCAAAATATCGGCTATGTTTTTTTTTTTACGGAGAAATCTGTTGGGAGTAAGGATTGCTGGCTGGCCGGCCTGTGTGTACTTACTACTTCACCTGCTTAGCTATAGTACAGGGCACAGATACTTCCTGAGATGACCATTTATTAGACATAGTAGGTCCATCTTGTGTCCATCTTTTAACTCTAGACGCCATTAAAGGGAAGTTCAGTCTCTGAACATACCGTTTATTAGTACACAAAATGAAGACCATGTCAAGTTGGTAGGGTAACCAGAATCTACAGTGGGGGTGGTGTGTCCAAAATCCCATGATTCAGATGTTCACCAGCAGTTTACTATCCTAAGTTAATGCACAGTATTGAGCTTCCTCATGAACAAACATTAAATTTACAGGGAACTACGACAAAGACCTCCTTCCGGGCACTGGACGATAGATATTTAGATAGATAGATAACTAGATAGATATCTACCTTGTTTATGAGCTTTTCCGGGTTTGCATCCTGTTATTCTACCTCTGTGTTTGTTCAACTGAACCATAATGTGATGTCTTGTTCTAGAAGTTCCCACAATTTAGAATGGTTAAAGGAACGGCATTGCCCTGAAGGGAGTTACTCAAATGAAACTTGCATAAGTAAGTATACCAATAATACATATATTGTAAAATAGATAGGGGTATGGGCCCAACTTGCATTACTCATCAACAATGTGAGATATTTGCACGGTAACAGGTGAATTTTTGAACTATATATAAGGTTAAGTTAGTTTGTTTATGGGTAAGAGCATTAAAGCAGAAGGCAAAGCCCTGTTTGTTCCCACTTATTTTAATAGTACTTACCTTCCTGAGTTCCTACACTGACTCCCACCTCTCTCTGTAGCCTGGATCTTCTTTAATATTCAATAGGATGTCTTCCAGCATTTTGTTGGTCTATCAAGTGACCTCAACAACTGGGAACCGAAAGGCAGCACATTCTATGCTCAGTACTACGCCGATTAGCCAACAGGTTTACCATAGATTATCAGGGTCATCAAATGGAGCTGGTGGTCTTCACTACACATTTTAGATATAATGGTAGAATGTGCCTTTCACCCAGCATCAAACCCTTGTTAACGAGGGTCCCCAGACCCCATGGAGCTGATTTAACCATGCGCAACCAATGTGGCCCCACTGAACAGCACACCAAGTTTGGTCATACCAAGTGGCCTAGTGTGCTTTTTTACTGTGTGATCATATAGCGTGGGAAAAATGAACATCTATCACCGCTACCTTAATATCCCTTTAAAGGCAATTACTACCTGAACTGTGGTTTATTATAATTTGTAGGTGTAGAAGGGAAACTTGAATCTGTCGCTTTATTTAGAAGTGATTATATAGTAATGCTGGAAAACCTGCAGAATCTTTATTAAGGTTAAACGTGGGCGTAACTTCCTTAAACTGAGAGCATCTGAAAGTTCAGGTTAACCCGGTTTTGCATCTTCTTCCTGTCTAGCTCCAGCTAAACCACACCTACTATCTTCCATCTACAGCCAATGAGAATTGCAAGCTTCACCCCAACTTCCTTCATATACTGTATAACTCATCGTCCAATCATCTGGTCACTCGTGGTCTTCGTGGCGTTTTCGTCCATAGTTGACCTTATTCAGAGCCAAAGAACTCGTCATTGGAGATGGACAAAACCGTCTGTTTTATTTCATCTGAAAATTGAAATTTAGATAAAAGTCAATGTTGTGAAATTTTCCACATTTATTTTAAAGGCCAATAGTAATATAATTAATAACAGTAATATAATTAATAACAGTAATATAATTAATTATAGTAATATAATTAATAATAGTAATATAATAATAGTACAAAAAATGCCTAGAAAGCTGTGAAATGCCACAGGAAATGATCCAATGACCAAAATATTTTTCATTGGCTGGGACTAGATTTGGGATGCATGGAGCGAGATTGGTCCCAACTGACTGTTCACCACTAGCGAGCGGTCAGCTGGGACAAGTAGCCATGGCTGACAGCTCATCGCAACTGATTTTGCGGTCCCAAAACACCCGATTGTCCAGATGAATGGGCAAACGAGATCGGGTGCGCCCCCCCCACACACCTACAATTTTTCCGACCGACCGACTGATACTCAGTACTATTTGTCAGTCAGCCATATATATTGCAAGGTATGTACCCAGACTTAGTTTGCAATTACCAATCATTAGAGATGGGATCCGGATCCGACACTAACCTGGATCCGACACGAAACTCCTCGGTTCCGAAATCCAAATAATCCGTCTGAATTCGATAATTTTTGAATGTACGGAGCCATTTTCGATATTTTTTTAAAAATAACATCAAGTGTTCGAAAATTCTCGAAAATATTCAAAGGTTCAAGGCTATTTTCGAAAATGATCAAAAATTCATTCCGGGTTTCGTAGTTTACAATCTTCGGGATTTTCCTGAGATCCGGGAATCCAAAAACGGAACGAAACTAGTGAGTTTTGGCCATCTTTACCAATCATATGTTTGGTAATTTTTCTGTTACTGACCAGTAAAAAGCTACAATCTGATTGGATGCTTCAGATTAAGTGCACAGGAAAACTTTTACACCTCTCTGTACATAATCCTCTGGCCATGTCTAATATTAAAGAGGCAGGATGCTCTGTTGTATATATATAGTGACTTCCCTTTCTGCCCACTATTAGCTCATGTTATTTTACTTACCCTTATCTAGGAAAATGTATATTTACAAGCTTTTCTTTCTTTCTAATTTTTTGTTAACGCGCTAAAAAAAACAAAAATGTAATGATCAAATAAACGACAGTGAAGTCGTATTTGAAAATGCAATTCTGGTTACAGCAAAAAAAAGTTTTTCTCATTATAATTCATTTAATAAATTAAGTAATCAGGTTTTCTTTTAAAAAACCTAGCAAGGCTACACCTGCAATTTCTGTTTAACACACAAAAACAGAGAAGGTTTTCTTCCCCTTTAATCTTTGCATATTTGATGTTCTATTGTCAGTTCACAGTGTCTGTTATCTGTCTGTAAATAGTAAATGAAACAAAATACAGAACTTTACAGTCCTCCCAAGATTTCCCTGCAGCTCAGCACAAACATTTCAAATAGGGTAAATTCTTTCAAATCCATAAATTAAAAGTGACTATTTACAAAAGTCAGAGTAACATGATGCTATTTTAACTGTTGCACTTTTTTGCACTTCTTAACACAGGAAAGGGACTGGCCCCTTTAAGAAATGCAATTGACCACGCCTACTTTCTCCTTTCTGATTGGTCTCCGGTGAGGTTTGAAGTTCCAATTCTGCCTGGTTACTGAACTCCAAATAGATTTGGTTAAAACGTATTTTTCTTCGAAGTCACATGACAAAGTTCTCAGAAAAAATAGGGAGGGGAGGGGAGGGGTAGGAATTCTCTGGGCAGACAGGGGTGGGAGGCAGTCACTTTATTTTCAATAACATCTTGTTTATTAATTCCACCCTGATTAGAAAGAAACAAAAACTGGCGTTAAGCACAATATCGTTCTCTGCACCGCTGGGAACGCCAAATACTTAGAAATCCCCACGTCAGTCTGATCTCACGTAGCTGTGCAGTGGCACCAACTTTATTCTTCTGTATATTTCAACTAAATAGAGCCTGCCCCAAGGAAACACAACACAGGCTGCACACAATACAGTGCTATATACATGCTATAGGCTGTAGACTTTAATTAGTGCTATATACATGCTATAGGCTGTAGACTTTAATTAGGCATATACATGCTATAGGCTGTAGACTTAATTATGGCTATAATACATGCTATAGGCTGTAGACTTTAAATTAGCGCTATATGCATGTTATAGGCCTGTAGACTTTAATTAGTGCTATCTACATGCTATAGCTTTAGACTTAATTGGTGCGATATCCATGCATATGCCTGTAGACTTTTAATTAGTGCTAGAAATACATCGATAGCTGTAGACTTTATTAGCGCTATATGCATGTATATGCTTAGACTTTTATTAGTGCTATCTACTGCTATAGCTGTAGACTTTATTAGTGCTATTACAAAAAAGGCAATAGGCTGTAGACTTTTATTAGTGCTATATACATGCTATAGGCTGTAGACTTTAATTAGTGCTATAACATTCACTTGGCTGTAGACTTGAATTAGTGCTATATACATGCTATAGGTGTAGACTTTAATTAGTGCTATATACATGCTATCGGGCTTTCGAACTTTTATTCTATCTACATGCTATAGGCTGTAGACTTTAATTAGTAGTGGGCTATATTACAATGCTATAGGCCTGTAGACTTTAATTAGTACTATTATACATGCTATAGTCCTGTAGACTTTTATTAGTTGTATATACATGCTATAGGCCTGTGACTTTTATTATTGCTAATATACATGCATAGGCTTAGACTTTAATTATGCTAATATACATGCTATAAGGCTGTAGACCTTTTATTAGTGCTATATACATGCTATAGGCTTTATACTAATTAGTGCTATATACATGCTTAGGCTGTAGACTTAATTAGTACTATATACAAGGCTATAGGCTGTAGACTTTTCTTCGTGCTATATACCTGCTATATGCTGTAGACTTTAATTGTGCTATAACATGCTATTACGGCTGTCGAACTTTTATTAGTGCTATATACATGCTATAGGCTGTAGACTTAATTAGGCTATATACATGCTATAGGCTGTAGACTTTTTATTAGTGCTATATACTGTATAGGCTTTAGGACTTTATTTAGTACTATATACATGCTATAGGCTGTAGACCTTTAATTAGTACTATAACATGCTATGCTGTAGAGTACTTTATTAGTGCGCTATAATACTGCTAATAGGCTTAGACTTAATTAGTGCATATACATGCTATTAGGCTGTTTAACGTTTTATTAGTGCTATATACAACATCAACCTATAGGCTGTAGACTTTAATTTTGCTAATAATGCTATGGTGTAGACTTTAATAGTACTATATACATGCTATAGGCTGTAGACTTTAATTAGTGCTATATACATGCTATAGGCTGTAGACTTTTTAGTACTATATACTGCTATAGGCTGTGACTTTAATTAGTGCTATATACATGTCATATAGCTGTAGACTTTAATTAGTGCTATCTACATGCTATAGGCTTAGACTTTAAGTTAGTGCTGATATACATGCTATATAGCATGGTAGACTTAAGTAGTGCTGATATACATGCTTATACAGTAGCTTTAGATTAGTGCTATTACATGCTATAGGCTGTAAGACTTTAATTAGTGCTTATATCATTATAGGCTGTAAGACTTTTATTATGTCTATCTATGCTTAGGCTGTAGACTTTAATAGTGCTATATACAATGCAATAGGCTTTAGCTTTATTAGTGCTATATAATGCTATAGGCTTTAGACTTTAAGGTAGCTGCTAACTATGCCTAGTTATGGCTTAGACTTAATTAGTGCTCAGTACATGCTATGGCTGTAGACTTAATTAGGCTATATACATGCAATAAGGCTGTAGACTTTTAATTAGTGCTATATACACTGCATAAGGCTGTAGACTTTAATTAGTGTGTACTGCATATAAAGCAATGTCAATACGCTATACTAAAAGACTTAATGTAGTGCTATATACATGCTATACTCAGATGAATACTATATAGCTTGGCTGAATTTATGTGCTATCAATACATGCTATGCTGTAGACTTTATTAGTGCTATACATACATGGCAATAAGGCTGTAGACTTTAATATTAGTACTAGATACATGCTATAGGCTGTAGACTTTTTAGTGCTATAGACATGAGCTGTAGCTTTATTAGTGCTATATACTGCTATACGGGGGGGGCTTGTAGACTTTAAATTAGTCTATAATACATGCTCTAGCTGTAACTTTATAGTGCTATCTACATGCTATAGGCCTGGTAGACTTTATTAGTCTATATACTGCATATCTGTATGACTTTATTTACTATATACATGCTATAGAGGCTGTGACTTTCATTAGTGCTATATACATGCTATAGGCCTGTAACCTTAATTAGATGCTATATAACATCTCATAGGCTGAGACTTTTATAGTGCTATATACATGCATATGCTGTAGACTTTAAGTAGTGCTATATCATGCTATAGCTGTAGACTTTATATTATGCTAATCCATGCTATAGTCTGTAGACGTTATTAGTGCATATACATGGCATAGCTGTAGACTTTAATTAGTGACTATATACATGCCTATAGGCATGTAGACTTTTATTAGTCAGATACATGCTATAGGCTGTAGACTTTAAATTAGTGCTATATACCGTCAGTGTAGACTTTATTTGGCTTATAATGATAGGCCGAGCTTTAATTGCTAATGCTATGCTATATTAATTAGTCCTAAACGGCTATGGCTAGTAACTTTAATTAGTGCTATCTACATGCTATAGGCTGTAGACTCTTAATGTAGTCATATACATGGCTATGTGCTGTTAGACTTAATTGTGTATATAACATGCTATAGGCATGTAGACTTTAATATTAGTGCTATCTACTGCTATATGCTTTAGACTTTAAGTAGTGCTATAATACATGCTATAGCTGTAGACTTTAATTAGTGCTATATAACATGCTATAGGCTTAGACTTTAATTAGTTCTATATACAGCTATAGGCTGTAGACTTGAATGAGTGCTATATACATGCTATAGGCTGTATACTTTAATTTAGTGCTATGATACATGCTATAGGCTGTAGACTTTCATTAGTACTATATACATGCTATCGCTGTAGACTTTTAATTAGCTGCTTATCCAGCTATAGCTGTAGACTTTAATTAGTACTATATACATGCTATAGGCTGTATACTTTAATTAGTGCTATATACATGCTATAGGCTGTAGACTTTTAATGAGTGCTATATACATGCTTATATGCTTTAGACTTTAAATTGGTGCTAATAACATCTATAGGAGGCTGTAGACTTTAATTAGTGCTATATACATGCTATAGGCTGTAGACTTCAATTATGCTATATACATGCTATGGCTGTAGACTTTTAATGAGTTCTATATACAGGCTATAGGCTGTAGCTTTATTAGTGCTATATACATGCTATAGCTGTAGACTTTGCTAATTAGTGCTATTATACATTCCATAGGCTGTAGACTAATTAGTGCTATTACATGCATAGCTGTAGACTTTAATTAGTGCTATATACATATAACTTTTAGGGGCTAGGCCACATTAGCGGCGTTTTCCACACGTTTGCGCAATTTCGTGGGAACGCAAACATCCCTGGCCATTTTTCCTGATGCACATACATCGCGATGCGCGTCCCCTTCCGTTTGTGTACAAACCTTTTTCACACAATCGCATTCACTTTTTCTCTTTGAAAATAGTGACACGCATGCACATACGCAAATCACCAAACGGAAATCGTCGTGCTATAACGTGCAAAAACGTGCGTGCTTTGTGTGTTGTTGCGGCCTCAGCCCTTATTGAATCCTTCCTGATAGACTTTAAGTAGTGCTATTGTTATGTTTCAAGGTATGTCCACCTAAAAAAAAAAGTTTTGTATATAATTTCCCAAGGGCTTCCTCAGCCCCAACCGCTATATTGTTTCTTTAGAAAGACCCCCAAACTCTACTTACCACTCCCCTCTTTCCTACGCCGCGCTCCCGGCCCTCCTGCTTGCGAGAAAATGGCCAAGTTCAGAGGGGCGGGAACCGGCAGCCGCGTCTGTGATTGCTGAGCGGCAGCCAATCATCGGATTCGGCTGCGGCAGCTCACTTTCGCCGGAGAAAAGAGGAGAGGTAAGTAAAGTTTGGGGAGCTTTATAAAGTCAAATATGCGGTTTGGGGGCTGGGAGCACAGGTGGAATCTTATGTATTACACATTTTACGCTAGGGGGAGGGAATCGGGAGAGGGAGGGAGAGTGAGGAAGAGGAGTGGATGGAGGGGGAGAAGGGATGCCTACGCATTCCAAACTTTCCCGGAGGCCAGGGTAGGAGGCAGATTCCTATATGGACTCTGCGCCTATCCCCTCCTGGTGGGCAGTTGTTGGGACTTTGGGGGGGAACTAGCAGGTGACCCTATGGAGCGGGATGGTGAGGTAAGGAGTAAACTACTACATTTGGGGCCATGAGTTGGGGGGTATTATAGTTTGGGGTGGCATGCCCTTTAAGTACCTTTAATTTTATTATCGGCCATGTAAGGGGTACAGGAAGTGTGTGTAAGGTGGAAGGGCTATACACAAAATCCTGTGTCTATGGCCACAGAAAGCAAGCAATCATCTGTTGTAACATCCTTTAAGTCACTTATGTCCCATTGTGTTAATTTACAGACCGTGACTAACACTTACCAATCCAAACTACATTGTGTTAATGTACAGACAGTGACTAACACTAGACAATTCAATCTTCATTGTGTTAATGTACAACAGTGACTAGACACGAGCCATCCAATCTACATTGTGTTAGATGTACATACAGTGACTGTACACCTGATCAATCCAATCTACATTGTGTTTAAGTACAAGACAGTGACTGGACACTGATCATCCAATCGACATTTTTTTAATGTACAGACAGTGACTGGACACTGATCAATCCAATCTACATTGTGGTTAATGTACAGACAGTGACTGGACCTGATCAATCCAATCTACATGTATTTAATGTATCAGACATGACTGACACGACCAACCAATCTACATTGTGTTAATTACAGACATGACTGGACACTGACCATCCAATCTACATTTGTGTTAATGTACAGACGTTACTGGACACTGACTCATCCAATCTACATTGTGTTAATGTATCAGAAATGACTGGACACGACCAATCCAATCTACATTGTGTTAATGTACAGACGTGACTGGACACTGACCATCCAATCTACATTGTTTAATGTACAGACAGTGACTGGACCTGACCCATCCAAACTATATTTGTGTTAATGTACAGACAGTGACTGGCACTGACCAATACCATCTACATTGTGTTAATGTACAACAGCTATATACATGCTATAGGCTGTAGACTTTAATTAGTGCTATATACATGCTATAGGCTGTAGACTTTAATTAGTGCTATATACATGCTATAGGCTGTAGACTTTAATTAGTGCTATATACATGCTATAGGCTGTAGACTTTAATTAGTACTATTATACATGCTATAGGCTGTAGACTTTTATTAGTTGTATATACATGCTATAGGCCTGTGACTTTTATTATTGCTAATATACATGCATAGGCTTAGACTTTAATTATGCTAATATACATGCTATAAGGCTGTAGACCTTTTATTAGTGCTATATACATGCTATAGGCTTTATACTAATTAGTGCTATATACATGCTTAGGCTGTAGACTTAATTAGTACTATATACAAGGCTATAGGCTGTAGACTTTTCTTCGTGCTATATACCTGCTATATGCTGTAGACTTTAATTGTGCTATAACATGCTATTACGGCTGTCGAACTTTTATTAGTGCTATATACATGCTATAGGCTGTAGACTTAATTAGGCTATATACATGCTATAGGCTGTAGACTTTTTATTAGTGCTATATACTGTATAGGCTTTAGGACTTTATTTAGTACTATATACATGCTATAGGCTGTAGACCTTTAATTAGTACTATAACATGCTATGCTGTAGAGTACTTTATTAGTGCGCTATAATACTGCTAATAGGCTTAGACTTAATTAGTGCATATACATGCTATTAGGCTGTTTAACGTTTTATTAGTGCTATATACAACATCAACCTATAGGCTGTAGACTTTAATTTTGCTAATAATGCTATGGTGTAGACTTTAATAGTACTATATACATGCTATAGGCTGTAGACTTTAATTAGTGCTATATACATGCTATAGGCTGTAGACTTTTTAGTACTATATACATGCTATAGGCTGTGACTTTAATTAGTGCCTATATACATGTATATGGCTTGTAGACTTTAATTAGTGCTATCTACATGCTATAGGCTTAACTTTAAGTTAGTCTATATACATGCTATATGGCAATGGTAGACTTTATAGTGGCTGATATACATCTTAGGCGTAGCTTTAGATTAGTGCTATTACATGCTATAGGCTGTAAGACTTTAATTAGTCGCTTTTATATCAATTATAGGCTGTAGACTTTATAGTGCTTATCACTGCTATAGGCTGTAGACTTTAATAAGTGCTATATACAATGCAATAGGCTTTAGCTTTATTAGTGCTATATAATGCAATAGGCTTTAGACTTTCAAGGTAGTGCGCTATATATGCTTTATGGCTGTAGACTTTAATTAGTGCTCACTACATGCTATCAGGCTGTAAGCTTTTAATTAGTGGCTATATACATGGCAATAGGCTGTAGACTTTTATTAGTGCTAATATACATGCCTATAGGCTGTAGACCTTTAATTAGTGTGTTCTGATATAGAAAGCTTAATTCGTGCATATACGCTATATAAAAGGTCTTTTTGTGCTATATACATGCTATACGCTGTAGCTTGAATACTATATACAGTTAGGCAACTTTATAGTGCTATCAATACATGCTATAGCTGTAGACTTTAATTAGTGCTATACTACATGGCAATATAGCTGTAGACTTTTAATTAGTACTATGATACATGCTATAAGGCTGTAGACTTTATGTAGTGCTATAGACATCAGAGGCTGGTAGCCTTTCAATTATAGCTAATACATGCTATAGGGGGCTTGTAGACTTTAAATTAGTGCTATAATACATGCTCTAAGCTGTAAACTTTAATAGTGCTATTACATGCTTATAGGCTGTAGACTTTATTTAGTCTATATACATGGCATATGCTGTGACTTTATTCGTACTATATACTGCCTAATAGAGGCTGTAGACTTTATTAGTGCTATATACTGCTATGGCCTGTAACCTTAATTAGAGCTATATACATTCAAGGCTGATCGACTTTATAGTGTCTATATACATGGCATAGGCTGTAGACTTTAAGTACGTGCTATATACATGCTATAGCTGTAGACTTTAATGGTATGCTATATACATGCTAAGTCTGTAGACGTTAATAGTCATATACAGGCTATAGCTGTACACTTTAATTAGTGCTATATACATGCTATAGGATGTAGACTTTCATTAGTCTGCAGATACATGCTATAGGCTGTAGACTTTAAATTAGTGCTATATACGCTCTAGTGCTTATTCGGCTACATGTATGCGAGCTTTAATTGGAAGTAAGCCTTATACTTAATAGTGCACTAAACCGGCTTAGGTGTACTTTAATTAGTGCTATCTACAATGCTATAGGCTGTAGCCTTAATGAGTACGTATATACATGCTCCATTCGCTGTTAGACTTAATTGAGTGTATATAACATCTATAGGCATGTAGACTTTAATAATTAGTGCTATTACTGCTATAGGCTTAGACTTTAGTAGTGCTATATACATGCTATAGCTGTAGACTTTAATTAGTGCTATATAACATGCTATAGGCTTAGACTTTAATTAGTTCTATATACAGCTATAGGCTGTAGACTTGAATGAGTGCTATATACATGCTATAGGCTGTATACTTTAATTTAGTGCTATGATACATGCTATAGGCTGTAGACTTTCATTAGTACTATATACATGCTATCGCTGTAGACTTTTAATTAGCTGCTTATCCAGCTATAGCTGTAGACTTTAATTAGTACTATATACATGCTATAGGCTGTATACTTTAATTAGTGCTATATACATGCTATAGGCTGTAGACTTTTAATGAGTGCTATATACATGCTTATATGCTTTAGACTTTAAATTGGTGCTAATAACATCTATAGGAGGCTGTAGACTTTAATTAGTGCTATATACATGCTATAGGCTGTAGACTTCAATTATGCTATATACATGCTATGGCTGTAGACTTTTAATGAGTTCTATATACAGGCTATAGGCTGTAGCTTTATTAGTGCTATATACATGCTATAGCTGTAGACTTTGCTAATTAGTGCTATTATACATTCCATAGGCTGTAGACTAATTAGTGCTATTACATGCATAGCTGTAGACTTTAATTAGTGCTATATACATATAACTTTTAGGGGCTAGGCCACATTAGCGGCGTTTTCCACACGTTTGCGCAATTTCGTGGGAACGCAAACATCCCTGGCCATTTTTCCTGATGCACATACATCGCGATGCGCGTCCCCTTCCGTTTGTGTACAAACCTTTTTCACACAATCGCATTCACTTTTTCTCTTTGAAAATAGTGACACGCATGCACATACGCAAATCACCAAACGGAAATCGTCGTGCTATAACGTGCAAAAACGTGCGTGCTTTGTGTGTTGTTGCGGCCTCAGCCCTTATTGAATCCTTCCTGATAGACTTTAAGTAGTGCTATTGTTATGTTTCAAGGTATGTCCACCTAAAAAAAAAAGTTTTGTATATAATTTCCCAAGGGCTTCCTCAGCCCCAACCGCTATATTGTTTCTTTAGAAAGACCCCCAAACTCTACTTACCACTCCCCTCTTTCCTACGCCGCGCTCCCGGCCCTCCTGCTTGCGAGAAAATGGCCAAGTTCAGAGGGGCGGGAACCGGCAGCCGCGTCTGTGATTGCTGAGCGGCAGCCAATCATCGGATTCGGCTGCGGCAGCTCACTTTCGCCGGAGAAAAGAGGAGAGGTAAGTAAAGTTTGGGGAGCTTTATAAAGTCAAATATGCGGTTTGGGGGCTGGGAGCACAGGTGGAATCTTATGTATTACACATTTTACGCTAGGGGGAGGGAATCGGGAGAGGGAGGGAGAGTGAGGAAGAGGAGTGGATGGAGGGGGAGAAGGGATGCCTACGCATTCCAAACTTTCCCGGAGGCCAGGGTAGGAGGCAGATTCCTATATGGACTCTGCGCCTATCCCCTCCTGGTGGGCAGTTGTTGGGACTTTGGGGGGGAACTAGCAGGTGACCCTATGGAGCGGGATGGTGAGGTAAGGAGTAAACTACTACATTTGGGGCCATGAGTTGGGGGGTATTATAGTTTGGGGTGGCATGCCCTTTAAGTACCTTTAATTTTATTATCGGCCATGTAAGGGGTACAGGAAGTGTGTGTAAGGTGGAAGGGCTATACACAAAATCCTGTGTCTATGGCCACAGAAAGCAAGCAATCATCTGTTGTAACATCCTTTAAGTCACTTATGTCCCATTGTGTTAATTTACAGACCGTGACTAACACTTACCAATCCAAACTACATTGTGTTAATGTACAGACAGTGACTAACACTAGACAATTCAATCTTCATTGTGTTAATGTACAACAGTGACTAGACACGAGCCATCCAATCTACATTGTGTTAGATGTACATACAGTGACTGTACACCTGATCAATCCAATCTACATTGTGTTTAAGTACAAGACAGTGACTGGACACTGATCATCCAATCGACATTTTTTTAATGTACAGACAGTGACTGGACACTGATCAATCCAATCTACATTGTGGTTAATGTACAGACAGTGACTGGACCTGATCAATCCAATCTACATGTATTTAATGTATCAGACATGACTGACACGACCAACCAATCTACATTGTGTTAATTACAGACATGACTGGACACTGACCATCCAATCTACATTTGTGTTAATGTACAGACGTTACTGGACACTGACTCATCCAATCTACATTGTGTTAATGTATCAGAAATGACTGGACACGACCAATCCAATCTACATTGTGTTAATGTACAGACGTGACTGGACACTGACCATCCAATCTACATTGTTTAATGTACAGACAGTGACTGGACCTGACCCATCCAAACTATATTTGTGTTAATGTACAGACAGTGACTGGCACTGACCAATACCATCTACATTGTGTTAATGTACAACAGTTATATACATGCTATAGGCTGTAGACTTTAATTAGTGCTATATACATGCAATAGGCTGTAGACTTTAATTAGTGCTATATACATGCTATAGGCTGTAGACTTTAATTAGTGCTATATACATGCAATAGGCTGTAAGCTTTTAATTAGGGCTATATCATGGCAATAGGCTGGTAGACTTTTATTAGTGCTATATACCTGCTATAAGGCTGTAGACCTTTAATTAGTGTCTATATACATGCAATGGCTATGTAGATCTTTGTTGTGCTATATACAACTGCTATAGTGCTGTAGACTTGAATTAGTCTATAATACAGCTATAGGGCTGGAGACTTTTATTAGTGCTATAATACATGCTATAGCTGTAGACTTTATTAGTGCTATACATACATGGCATAAGGCTGTAGACTTTTAATTAGTACTAGATACATGCTATAGGCTGTAGACTTTTAGTAGTGCTCATAGACATCAGAGGCTGTAGCCTTTTATTAGTGCTAATACATGCTATAGGCTGTAGACTTTAAATTAGTGCTATAATACATGCTCAAGCTGTAAACTTTATTAGTGCTATCTACATGCTATAGGCTGGTAGACTTTATTTAGTCTATATACATGCATAGGCTGTTGATTTAATTCGTACTATATACTGCTATAGAAGGCTGTGACTTTTTAGTGCTATATACCTGCTAGGCTGTAGACCTTAATTAGTGGCTATATATACATTCGATAGGCTGTCGACTTTTATTAGTTCTATATACATGCTATATGCTGTAGACTTTAAGTAGTGCTATATCATGCTATAGGCTGTAGACTTTTATTATGCTAATACATGCTAAGTCTGTAGACTTTAATTAGTACATATACAGGCGATAGCTGTAGACTTTAAATTAGGACTATATACATGCTATAGGCTGTAGACTTTAATTAGTGCTATATACATGCTATAGGCTGTAGACTTTAATTAGTGCTATATACATGCTATAGGCTGTAGACTTTAATGAGTGCTATATACATGCTATAGGCTGTAGACTTTAATTAGTGCTATATACATGCTATATACAATAGACTTTAATTAGTGCTGTATACATGCTATAGGCTGTAGACTTTTATTAGTGCTATATACATGCT